>APFE030094793.1:176691-205085 GCA_000404065.3 Pinus taeda
CAATGTTACAATACATATATATATACATGCCAAAGCATCCAATACCATGGACCGAAAACCATCGCGCCCAAAACCATGTGCGAAAACCATGCAAACAACCATAGGTAGATTCGCCCACCTAATATAGTGTCCAAAAAAACTTTTTGCTAGAACTCTGCCCCACCTCTAACTGCCCGGTTACCTAGGGAGGCTAGTCATGGAAAGAATATAACACAACCAACCATTGATGCATGTGCTCCCAGGTTGACCAGTTCCCTCCAGGACTAACCAATCTTGATTTTCATGCATGGGATGCTTTTCCTGAAAAAGTAAAAAGAAGAAAAGCATCCCTAGATTTAGGGATTCATTTTGAGTAGTTGTGTGTTACATGCGAAAGTTATTTTAGAAACCTCCTCCCAAGTGTCGCTTTTTCCTAGATTTGTGGCGATCTTATCAAAAATTATTTATTTGACCCTTCAGGGATGATTACTGACATTGGTCTTGGAGCACTGCCATACCGCATTGTATCTAGGAGCATTCAACAAATTCAACTCAACTATTTCTAGGTAAGTCTGGTTTTCATGTCTTTTTCTTCTTTTCTATCACTTTTTGTATTTCAACTTGTGTGAGTGTTGTTTTCTTGGTTTTTTTGAAAACTTTTTATCATTTTAGTGCATGTTAGCTTGTAGAAGTACTATTTCAAGTTTTCGTTGCATCTCACTGTTGTCACATGCATGACATTGTTTCTACACTGATGGTTTTCATTGTGCCAACTCTCTTCACACAGATGCTTGTTTTCCCATTTTCTGAATCTTGCACTCACTATTTTCATACACGATCAATCACTCTTGTTTGCACTCAGGTTCTCCATGCTTTCAGACTTTTCATGTTTTTAGTCACCTGTCAATGGGTCTAAGCTGCATTGGACGAGAACCTAACTAGCCCAACTGGAAATAGGTTGTTCTGAGAGCGAAGGATCTACCTTCCTCATAGAAATTACATAAATCTGGCCCAGCACTGGCCTCCAGGTTTGCTCTACAAAATTCTAAGAGGTAGTGCCTTACTGGCCCTAGAAATTGCACAAATACAGTTGTTGATTTGCATTCCTTACTGATTGAAACTACACATTGTGTAATTTCAGTCCTCAGCAGGCTAGGATGGACAATGCGTTGCATAGTCTCGACATTTAGTTAGCCCCCATACAATCTGGACTATTCTTTGTGCAGTTTTGGTAGTTGGTCTGCCATCCTCTTGGTGAAAATTGCACAATGTTCCAAGTCAGTCACCCAAGAATGTTGCATGTTAGTCCTCAAGTTTCTTTTGGTTTTCAACTGAAATATTCCTTACCATGAGTGTTTTTATGTCTCCACATATCACAAGTGTTCGTCCATCTCTCAATAGTATAGGTACAATGGCTTCTAAGAGAGGAGGGTCAAAAGATACCGATGAGAGTGCAACTGGAGATGGAGTTGAGCAAGTGTATATGAGCTTGCCCATCTATGAAGACACCAATTTGTTCATAGACAAGGATATTAATATGAAATGGTAGGACATCAATGACACCTTCTCGGGCACATTTGAGGAAGATTTGTAGGGTATATGTCAACATTCACAAGTCTAGATTGTACCAGATTGCATGCAGGTATCCTACATTTCCATGCATGGACATGATCCACTAGATTGTCTCGCATATCAATCCTGAGATAATGGTGTTGAGTAGTGTCAGTGGAACATAAATTGCAACATTCATGGCAAAGGAATTTCAAGAGATGTATCACTTACCACAACCAGTGATCACAATGGATAAACCCTGCAGCAGACCCAACAATAGTGAAAAATGAAGAGATATTGTGATGAGCTGGGTGAAAGAGCCAGCCAAGTTCAGGACAACACCCAACTAGGTTTATAAGATGAAGATACTGTGTAAGGCATATAAGCTGTTGGTCATCTTTGCATGCCGCTTATACGAACAGGAGAGGATAAAAACCTTCCCACAAAAGTTGGTTGATTGTGTTGGATCAGGTGGCAACTGAAGGAAGACCTTGCAACCACCCCTTCATGTTGGCTCTCAGGTTCAAGGAATAGGTTACAGAATCCCAAAATCCACCCAAGGGTCAACAAGTGAAGATATACATGTCCGCTTACATCCTGGATGAAGTATGTGCCCGTTAGCAGTTCCAAGCCTTGGTTTCAGCATGGACACCTTCAGAAACCTATGTGCACTCTTATTGTAGGTTCTTCTCTGAATGCAACTTCAGTGGAGTTACCATACAATTACCATACCACTTCGTCACCCCGGTGTACATGATGATATTTGAGCAGGATCCACCTTGCATGTCATAGGTAGTAATGGAGTCATTGATCAACATAGAGGATTGGTATGCCTCACCCCTTGCAACCTTCATATGGATGTGTAGTGCAAAGAAGGTTCGACATGTTTTAACGAAGTTTTCGATGGACAATATTGTCATGCAAGAAGTGTCATACCACATCTCAACAGGGTTCTTAGCTAGACTACATAGGTATAATAAGGCACCTTGGCCAACTCTTCCTCTTCAGATGGGTTTGTATGAGATTAGGAATCTCAAGCATGTTGAGGCCGAGATGGAGGAATTCAAGGGATTTACCTTTGGCACAAGAAGTTTCAATCTATATGAACCACATTGTTTAGTGATGGACCATTTTGCGAGAGTGAAACATCCTTAGATTGACGAGGCTTGGCATTGGCCTAAGGAAGACCCATGGAGATACTACTATCACTTCTCAAGTCTCAATGAACTGGTTAGCATAGTTGTAGAATGGTTAGAAAAGCATAAGGAAGCAGAATCTCCGAGAGTATCATCATCAGTAGTAGCAGAGGGTAGCAGACTTGCGCATAACAAAGGAAAGGAGAAGTTTGTTGATAGTGTAGAGGCAAAGAAAAGCTGCAAATTCAAAGCAAATACACTTGCATTGAAAGAATCTTGAGAGATTTAGGCTAAGAGGTGACAATTTGACTAGAGAATTATGCAAAGTCAAATAGAGAAGCAGACGATGGAGGAAACAAAAAGGAGTTGCAGGAGTTGAAGCAGAAACTTAGGGAAGAACAAGAGCTACACATAAGAGAGAAGGAAGCACAACAAGAAAAAGTATATTAGGAGGCACAACATGCATATATTGATGAAACTACACCTATACAGGTTATAGGATCATCTGAGCAACTGGCACAAAGCAGACAGGGTCAAAAGTTGCAGGAGCATGACTTCACTCAAGGGATTAAACATATGTTAGAGGAGATGGACACATATATAGTTCACCCAGAGTTAGATTAGGATATCAACCTCATGTCTCAAAACTAAGAGGTCACCCCACCGACTTCTCCAGATATGGAAGCAGAGTAAGTCCCAAGCAGTCAAGGAGATAGAAATCCTTGAAGTCAATTCGAAGGAAGAGATAAACAACATATCTTTCGATGAGTCACAACACGGAGTTGTGTAGTCATGTAAAGTGCCTTTTCCTGATGTCCATGTATCTCTTGCGCAATTTGAAGAGTGAGTGATCATGTCTGATGTGTGCAAGCATCTAATTGCATTGGTTGATGCTAACAAAGCATATGTCAAAGCCACCAGCTCAAGCATTAGAATCTTGATAGCTGAGAATGAGTGCATGGCTAAGGAATTTCAATCAGCCAAGCAGGGACGAGAATATGTTACCACATCCACTAGAGAATATTTGAGGAAAGCGATACTGGATGAAGTATCATCTCTCAAGACAGTCATGTAGAAGTTCTACTCCTGATTCGTCACCATGCGTAAGTCAATTTTCCATCTCAACGGTTGGTTGAAGTGTTGTGCTAGGAGAGCACAAATCTTGTTAGATCTTCACACTGTTATCGATCACATACAAACATGGACAATGAAGTACACAAGAGCCCCATTCCGCTTACCGAAGATTATGAAGACAAAGGTGGTCGAGTTGAAGGCACACATCTAAATTTAGATTCAGAACTATGAAGAACTCCTATAGTTCATCACCAGTTTGCAGGCTTCACATGCATAGGTGTTCAGGAGCATGTATGTCATTATGTACATGCATGCGATCCCATCCACTGGCACACTCACTGAAGCGATTTCAAAGAACCATGTCTGATTGGAGCTAGACATGTTCTTTCATGAATTAATGTGCATAGCCACCAGTGCAGACATGGAGATCAATGCAAACACTATGCATCAGTATGTTGTTGGTCCAACTGCACTCAAGAATATGATGTGCATGTTATCAGAAGAGTTGGAAAGAGGTGCCAAATTAGTGTACCTAGATTCAATGGAGGAAAGAGTTTGATTTCATAAGGATGTCACCATAGAGCACACAGACACCATAACAGACTACCAAGCTTGGCATCATTTCGCCATTATCGATCATTGTGAGGATATCAAAGAGTTAGTCTTCCAACAATTCTTCAAGTCTTAGTGATGTCTTTCATGCCTTACTCAGGCTTATTTTTGTCTCACATGAGTACATGTGCATATTTTAATGTAAACATGTTGTGACAGTGAAAGACCAAGTATTAATAGTGGAATGTAACAGTCATGTAGTAGTAAAAGAGTCATGAGGATAAGTTAAGAGTCACAAAGGGGAATGTCAAGGGTCACACCAACCTTTGATATTTATAGAATCTCATATCTCATTGTACAATCTTTTGGGAGCCAAGCTTCCTATAGACGTAACTTAGAGAAACCTTTCAGTGTATTGTAATGAGCCTTGGCTTCTCCACAGTGCACAACTAGTACACCTCTTTGGAGGAGTAGGCGACCATGACTGTAATGTTCCACTATCGGGACTAGTGGTTGGTCATAGTTATATGTTTGATTGGATATTTCACTCTTTTAATATAAGAGAGGCATCACATTTCATGCATATGTTGTTATTGTATTTGGGCTATCCTAGTTACTCTAATGATATATGTAGCTGTGACTTACGCATGTATGTATGGAATATTTTGCATATTTTTATGTGAATCTTATCAAAATTTTATGTTGGTATAACCATCACTTTGGATTGTCAGCTATCCTACTTTCCTGCTTGTGATGTCTTTTTGGTGGTGTGTTCCATTTCCAGCTGCGTGTTATCACATGTTTCTAAGGGGCGTACTGATCCCACATTCTTTGTGTTAGAGCCTTTCATGCACCTTCCTTGACATCCTGTAAAGGTCACACCCTTGCTACCAATAAGGACATCTTACTTACCGCTGCGCGCAACCACAATCAAGGTGATACCATACTACGCACTTTTGGGACTACTCCATAAAACGGTTTGAGGTATAGTTGGGACTTCTTAACGAGGAGATCGCCTGACATGTTGGATGGTCCAACAAAATAAAAAGGTGGTTATCTTAGCCTTCATGTTCTCTAAGTATCTATGCAATCTGAAGAAATTCTTCATTCGAAGAAACCATGCCTCTGCATCTTCTATCTTCTTCATCTCTCCACAAAATATAGGAGGCTTCAACTTCTTGAGCTCGTCAGGAAAATAATCCCTCCTCCTATAAGGATGATGATGACGATGATTATAATGATGCCTTCTAGATGTGAAACTAGAATGATGCCCATACATAGCAATCCTCCTGTTAAGTGTATCTAATGATCTTGCCCCTCTAACTTTTTCCCCTCTATCAGACTTGTATTAGGACCGATACCTACTACCATAAGATCCATTAGTTTTCTCTTCCTTCTCTTGACTAATCCTCAGTTATCCCTCTCTCTGTAAATCTAAAAATATATGAAGTATTGCTGCATTAAATTCTACCTACTTCACATGAGCCATTGCAAGTCTTTCTTGAGCCTCAACCAATATGTCATTATCTTCTTTGCAACTTTTGGTCTCTTCACTCAAGCTCCTAAATATGTTGTATACGAGGAGAATACTCATATCCTTGATACCCAATTCATCTGTAGGGGGAGTCAAGGGAACTATAGTCTACCATTTTTCATGTTTTGTTTAATTCTATTCTTCCTACAAGGATACAATGTCAGATAAACAAAATAGATACCATAATCAAATCCATACCTGAGTGATGTTCAGGGCAGGCTTATCTCATCTGCAAGATCAATCCACATTAGCATGTACATGTATAATCATAAGCATATCCGTGTAACAACATAAAATCACACCAACATCATGCATGATCATACCAATTGTATACCATGATCACGTGCTTGACAATCATAACCTTGACAACATCATACTTATCCAGAAAGAGCAAAAGCATGCTTTGATACCACATTGCGACATCAGATATGACTAAAAGAGAGCCCAACCCGCTCTAATACCACCCTCTAATGACTAATCCCACATTTACTGACTGTCACCAGCCTTCTTGAGGTAAACATGAGCTTAGGGTCACTATGATATCACTCAACCTCCTATGTGACCTTAACGAAATGGAGCCTACAAATGAAGACCTTACCGACTTCCCTCCGGTGCCACAGGACCTCTAGGACTAACCCAACCCCTCCAGGTGTCGAACCCCCAAGACAACTCACTTTTTCCCTGACCTTGAGCTGTAATCATTGCCTTGCCAAGGCCTTCATGCGACTATGGGTTCCCAATCGCTCCCATAGGCCTGCATCAATGTGGCTGTGGCATTTTTCTACTAGTGTTGTGCCAACGACTTAGAGAATGAAGGCTATGTTCTAGGGTTGGGGCGAACCCTCTGCCCAAAAATCCATGAAACTGATAGAACTCATAAAAGACATGAACACAATGCTTACAAACTAAAACTATTATTGGGACTTGACCTGACCATCCCTAGTTGGGACTGACATTTTGTCAAAGACTTGGTAGATATGCAACCTAGAGGTCATGAATGTAAGCCTCTACATAAGGGACTGAAATCTTAATTGAGGTTTAACAAGAAGGATCTCTACCTTCTTACATTAGCTATCATATCATCAATTAGGTCTTGCATTCATTATTTATTCAGTTACCGGTAAAAACATGAATAGAGCCATGATTGAGAATTGTCATATAGCCATGCTCATAACCAACATATAAACATATAAATAAAAATAAGCTAATAACCATTAAAGAAACATAATAACCAATACATTTCCTTACAAAAAACAATAGAACTTAGCTTTTATTAAACATAGGGAAATACAAACTGGGTTCAAGACTTCAATGCTTTTCCCCAAAATAGATGGGCTAAACCATATCTCTGTTTCGGCCAATCACCCTCATTCCATATTCCAAGAACAAATTTAGGATCTCAAGGCGTAAATAAATCCAATGAAAACCAAGGGAATCCATAGGCTAAACCACCTCCACCCTCTCCATACCATGATCACACCTAAATCTATGTCGGGATCACAAAACCAAGCCGAGCTTTGATGCCTCAAAATTTCTTCACCACATTCGAGGAATTTCCATGTCTCCACCCTTAGGATTTACCATTTATCTTGTCATTACTAGTCAAGGGATTGCTATGCCTTTGGGAATTTTCCTAAGACCACCTCACCCCATATTCCAAAACCATCCATAAATCCAAATCTCAAACCGAGAATAGTCCCATTACACCATGACAATCCAGAAATGGCAAGGATAGGCTAAAATCCACTGTCAAATCCCAGGAAAATCCATGCCAATGAACAAAAAATAACCATATACCAATATGCACATAACATGCGCATCAAAACTAGCTAGGAAATCACACATGAAATCTATTCGCTGCCAATATTCCTACTGAGTTTTTTTATCCTTGCCTTCCTTTACTTTCCTTTTCCTTGTTTGCTTCCCTTTCCTTTTCTTGCTTTTCATTTCCTTTCCTTGCTTTCTTACTTTGTTTGTCATATTCATTCTCTTCTTCTCTCTGAAGATAATTCCAAAACTAAACTAACAAAAAGTTACCAACAAATCCATAGAAGCCTCTTTATTAATGAGGCCTCTATCTTCTTCAATTTTCTATTATTTTCCTCCTCACATGCAACCCGTGACATTTCACCTTCCTTTTCTCCTAATTTCCATTATTTTCATAAATAAAATTCCAATTAATTTTGTTTTTCCTTTCCAAAGACTTGGCCATTGCCTTTGCCAATTTCCCTTAGCCATGAAACACAACAAGTGATGCCCATTGGGCTATTTTTCACAACATTAAGCTTGGAATAATTCTCCCTTTCCTGTGGTCTTATTTTAGACTTATTAACTTTAATTACATGAGCTTTTAACCCAGGGCTATTTCAGATAGGTTGGCCCATTAGTTTGAGGTGTGTTTGGGGTCAAATCGATTAAAGAGTTGGATTGATAATGCTGAGGAACCCTAGTGGGTGAGGAGAAGATGTATTTGTATTATTGCAGAACCTTGTTGACTTGCATTCGTGGCATTGATGGACCTTGTATTGAGGTCATGTATGTCACCACAATATTTTCCTTACTTTCATAGAGAACTAAAAAGAAGACAAATTTCCCAGTTGGCAGATGACCTTATCACATTTCTTAGTAGAGATGAAATAAATGGTAGTAGGTGGAGCTAGATCTCATATCTTGTATATTTTTTTACCCAAAGTATTAACAACACTATGAGGTCGATACTCATATACGACTTGATTCTTCTGTTAGAAAATTATATATTACGGAGCAATGGAACACATAAAATATTGCAGAAATATAAACACAAAAAAAACAAAACAAGAGAGACACAAATATACGTGGTTCACCCAATTTGGGTTACGTCCACCCCGAATAGCCAATCCTTCCTTTCTATTATCTAGCAAAATGAAGAGACACAACTTACATCAGATCCGCTGTAATATCATCTATTTTCTCTCACAGTCTTACCTCTTAGTTTCTCGCTCACCGAATACACATCTATTACACAGCCTCAAATACAATGCCCTCATACAAAGAGACGGGTTGGCTTCTAGGGAAAAAACCCCAAACTAAACATAAGTTCTACCGTCAGATCATCCGCCTAATGAATGACCTAGATTGACTAGAAATTACTATACTTTTACAATGCAATTTTACATCTGTTTTTATCTTTGGGGGTGCTACCCCTGAGCCCCCGCCGGGGGACCGTTGGCTCCCGGACCCCCCTGCTGGGGGGGATCGGCCCCCCGGGACCCCCGCCGGGGGGGAAAGTTTTCCTCACACCCCCCGCATGGAGGGGTGTACAAACTTCCTGGGGTATACATCTGGCTAAAACAAATACCTTTGAATAATCATGCTCCACACACAACAATCTCCCACTTGGAGAATGATTGTAGCAACTCCACCACTGCTTCATTTGTTGGACAATGACTCCTCTTTGGACCTGGTTGTTTCTCATATTCATCGTCATCCTTGAAGACCAATTGAAACTAAGCATATTCTCAGTTTCTCCCTGGTTACAACTTTTGTTAGCATTTCTGCAGGATTCTAGCTAGTGTGTATCTTTTCTAGCTTCAACTCTCCATCTTCCAACACAGATCATATGAAATGGTACTTGAGCTGTATGTATTTAGTCCTGGAATGAAATACTGAGTTCTTTGCAAGATGAATGGCACTTTGGCTATCACTTTATAACGTGCCCATATCATGCTCCTTACCCAATTCACCTATAAACCTTTGTAACCAAATCATTTCTTTACTAGCCTTTGTAGCAGCAACATACTCTACTTCTATTGTTGAAAGTGCATCAACACTTTGCATTTTTGAAACCCAACTGACAGACCAACAGTAAATACATATCCTGTAGTGCTCCTCCTATTATCTCTATCACCTGCCATATCTGCATCAACATATCCCTATAGGGAAATGTTTGAACCACCAAAGCATAATGCTTGATTTGTGGTGCCATTTTCAAATATCTGAGAATCCATTTCACTGCCATCCAATATTCCTTTCCTGGATTGATTATGTACCTACTTACAACTCCCACAACATGTGCAATATCAGGTCTTGTGCAGACCATTGCATACATTAAGCTTCCGATTGCTGATGCATATGGAACTTTAGACATATAATCCATGTCTTCTTGGGTCTTTGGGCACATTTCCTTACTAAGTTTGAAATGGCTAGCAAAAGGTGTAATAATTGGTTTTTTATTGTGCATGTTAAATCTTTTCAACACCTTTTGTATGTACTCATTCTGAGACAATGTTAATTTGTGATTTTTCTTGTCTCTAGTTATTCTCATACCAAGGATTTGTTTTTCAGCTCCCAAATCCTTCATTGAAAATGAATTTGCCAATTTTCTTTTGAGCACATTTATTTCCTGCATGTTAGATCCTGCAACAAGCATGTCATCTACATACAATAACAATATAATATAGCTGCCATCATTTTTCTTTTTACAATAAATGCAATGATGAGAGTGACATCTAGTATAACCTTGTTCAGACATAAACTTGTCAAATTTCAAATACCACTACCTTAGAGCTTGTTTTAAGCCATAGAAGCTCTTCTTCAACCTGCACACTAGTTTCTCCTTCCCTTTCACTTCATATCCTTGTGGCTGCATCATATATATCTCTTCCTCCAAATCCCCATGGAGAAAGGTTGTCTTTACATCTAACTACTCAACATGCAAATCTTCAACTGCTACTACACTCAAAATAGTTTTGATTGAAGTCATTTTAACAACAGGAGAAACTATTTCATCAAAATCAATACCTTTCTTCTGTGTAAACCCCTTCACCACAAGTCTAGCTTTGTACCTATGTTTTCCTCCATCTTCTTCCTTCAGCCTGTAAACCCATTTATTCTGCAATGTAGTTTTACCTATAGGCAACCTAACTAAGTCCCAAGTCTGGTTATGCATTAAGGAGTCCATCTCTTCTTCCATGGCTACCTCCCACTTCTTCCTACTTTCAACCTGCATTGCTTCTTCATAACATTCAATTTCACCAGAATCAGTCAACAATAAATAATATAATGAAGGAGAGTATCGTTCAGGGGTTCTACTTATCCTGGTAGATCTTCTAACACCACTTTCAGGTGTTTGGGGTGCCTGTTGCTGTTGTGGTGGTTGCTGGTGTTGTGGTGGTTGCTGCTATTATGGTTTTTGATTATTATTATTTTCAGACACCTTTACTTTTTCAGTGATTTCATCAAGAATTGCGTATTCCTTGTTTTCTTTTTCCTATTTCTTTTCCTGCAACTGATTCTTATACAAGACCTTTTCATTGAATATTACATCTCTGCTCCTAATGATTTTGTGATTTTTGTAATCATATAAGTGATAACCAAAATCATTAACACCATATCCAATAAAGGTACATTTCTTTGACTTTGCCTCAAGCTTTGTTCTATTTTCTTTATCAATATGGACAAAGGCCTCACAACCAAAAGGCTTTAAAAAAGATTAGTTTACCTTTTTACCTATCCATGCTTCCTTCGGAACACCACAATCCAAGGAACTTGAAGGCCCTCTCTTTATTAGATGAACAGCAGTATCTACAACATCTGCCCAAAACTGTAAAGGCAATCCTGCATGCAATCTCATGCACCTTGCATGCTCCATGATTGTTCTGTTCATCCTTTCTGACACACCTTTTTCTTGTGGTGTTCTTGGATCTATCTTCTCTCTACGAATTCCATGCTCTGAACAGTACCTATCAAACTCTTTGTTGTAATATTCACCTCCATTATCTAATCTAAGACACTTCAATTTCTTTCCTGTCTCAATCTCAACCAAAGCTTTCGAATTCTTGAAAGTATCAAATACATCAGATTTATTCTTAATACAATAAATCCATGTTTTTCTAGTTGCATCATCAATAAAAGTAACATAATAATGAGAACCACCGAGAGATGATACTTGAGCAGGTCCGCATACATCTGTATGCACAAACTCTAATTTTTCGCTCTTCTTTTCTTTCCCAACTTTGAGAAATCTGACTCTCTTTCTATTTTCCATAAATGCAATTCTCACAGAAGTCCAAATCAACATTCTTCAAACCTGGCAAAAAATTCCTTGAGTGAAGAATCTTCATCCCCTTTTCACTCATGTGTCCGAGCCTATGATGCCATAATGCTGCATCTACTCCTTTGAAAGTTAAAGCATTAACAGAGTTAGAAATAGCATTGCATAAATACAATGTACCAACCTTTTCGCCTTTCGCTATTACCAGGGCTTCTTTGGTGACCTTCCAAGCTTTGTCTGTGAAAGTTGTCACACAACCTTGACCGCCTAACTGCGCTGTTGAAATCAGATTTTTCTTTAGATCTAGAACATGCCTTACCTCATTTAGTAGCCATTGGTTTCCATTCTGCTGTTTTACAAGAACCTTACCGATTCCAACAATTTTACAGGGTTTATCATCACCCAAACAAACTTGTCCAAAATCTCCTTGAACATAGTCATGAAAGTATTTCTTATCAGGTGTGGCATGGAATGAGGCCCCTGAATCTACCACCCAGGAATCAATACTATTTTCGAAAGAAAGAATCAAAGCATCTTGTAACACCTCACCTATCACATTTGCTTCATGATTGTTTTCTTGTTGTGCATCTCGTTATTTTCCCTTCCGAGATCTACAGTCTTTCTTTAGGTGTCCATTCTTTCCGCATTTCCAGCGCACTATCCCCGATATGGACTTGGATCTGCCTTTCCTTGATTTACTGTGATATCCTGAGCTCTTTCCTCTTTCCATTTTTCTTCCACTAGACTCTGCACTCAAATCATTTCCCGATGTCTCAACGGAGCTTTTCTGTCACATTTCCTAACTAAGGATATCGCCGACAACATCATCAAACTTTAAAGTACTAGATCCAGACACAGAGTTACTAATGGCCATTACTAAACCATTCCAACTTTCTGGTAATGAGCACAAAAATAACAGAGCTCTAACTTCATCATCAAAGTTTACCCCTACCGAGCATAACTGACTTGTAGCAGTATTAAAATCATTTAAATGGTCTACAACAAATCCACCTTCCGACATCTTCATATTAAATAACCGTTTCATAAGAAATACCTTGTTTGAGGCCGAGGGTTTTTGATATAGTTTCTCCATCGCCTTAATCAAACCCTCTGTCATTGTTTCCTTCGAAATTTTGAAGGCGAGCAATGTTGTGAGGCACAACCATATTGTTTCGAGTTCCTTTCTATCGAGAAGGTTTCATTCTTCATCTTTCATACCTGTCGGTATCTTTGCTTTTATGCCCAATGGTAGGTATAGATCTTTCTAATACAGATAATCTTCCATCTGCATCTTCCACAGTGAGAAGTTTTGGTCATTAAATTTCTTGACCCTAAACTTACCATCTTCCTCCATTTCTCCCACTAAAACGAGGAAACCTTCTTTCCTGCGGGTTTATTAGCCAAATAGACCTTCAACTCTGATACCAGTTGTTAGAAAATTATATATTACGGAGAAATGAAACACATAAAATATTGTAGAAATATAAACACAGAAAATGCATAAAACAAGAGAGACACAGATATACATGGTTCACCCAGTTTGGGTTACGTCCACCCCAAATAGCCACTCCTTCCTTTCTATTATCAAGCAAAATGAAGAGACACAACTTACAGCAGATCCACTGTAATATCCTCTGTTTTCTCTCACAGTCTCACCTCTCTGTTTCTCACTCACCGAATAAACATCTATTTCATAGCCTCAAATACAATGCCCTAATACAAAGATAGGGGTTTCCTTCTAGGAAAAAAACCCTAAACTAAACATAAGTTCTACCGTCAGATCATCCACCTAATGAATGACCCGGATTGACTAGAAATTACTATACTTTCACAAGGCAATTTTACATCTGTTTTTAGCTTCGGGGGCGCTGCCCGCGAGCCCCTGCCGGGGGACCTCTAGCCCTCGGATCCCCCAGCTTGGGGGGGATCAGACCCTCTGAACCCCTGCAGGGGGGACAAGTCCCCCCCCGCACCCCCCCACATGGAGGGGTGTACAAACTTCCTGGGGTATACATCCGGCTGAAACAAAGACCTCTGAACAATCATGTTCCACACACAACATCTTCCATGAGTATGGTTGGCCTAAAAGATCATCAAAAACATTAAGGGGAGAAATATCACACAATGCCTCATCCTTGAAGGGATTGATTCCATAGGGCATGTGATACTGTTGGTTGGTGTAGATATATTGTCCCTAGAAAATCCACCTAAAAATATATCATGGCGGATGTGGTGTTGTCAGTTGGTCCAAGCACTTGATGACATCTATTGAGAGGAGGTTATTTTAACTTTTTCTATTGACCAATAAATGCAATTGATCACCCTTCATCCACATTTGTGAGTGAAAGAGACACTCACCTTCCTTCAGGTCTTCAGTCTCATTTTGTTGAACCTTGGTGGTGGAAACAATGGCATTGGGTTCTACATCATTGATATGCTTCACCCTTTTCAGGTCGTATTAAGAGTCATAACTTGCATCTGACTTATGATTCTTTCAACATGGCCGCTAGAGACCACCTTGCATGAAATTCATCGGTGTTATGAGAGGGTCCCCTGTGTAACTTGCACAATATTATCGTTTTTTATTCATGTTCTCATTACCATTATTTTTTGTGGCTTAGGTGGGCTTCCATGGGGTGGTCCACCCTTGATATATCCTTTGTTCTTTGTTTTTGGAATTCCCTTTCCCTGTTTCTGCTATGATGGATTCAAAGATCCAAAGTCTCGCTTCTTCTATTCAATTTTTTGCTTGATTTTGATAGAAAGTTAGTATGTTGTGAAAAGTGAGGAGATGTCCACAAACTCCATTTTTGTCTAGATGTATCTCTATAGACAAGAATTGTACTTGAGCACCATATGTTCCTTAGAGTCTTTAATTCCAAGTTTGGTGTGCAATGTATGGGAGATATTTGTGAAGTATGGTCAGTAGAAAAAATTTCAACCACAAATTTCCCATGAAATTTTCATTTTATTTCCATGTCATAATGTGTAAACCAATCAAAATCCTTTAAATTTAAAAATAGGTACATGTAAATATTTTGGAGGGAAAAGAAGAATTTTTTTTTAAATTATATTTTTGGCTTATACCCTTATATGTTTACTCAAATTTCAAGTGTAGACACTCGTTGGATGCATAACTAAATTTGACATCCAATAAGTACCCATTATGCATACTTTTGAGAATACCCATATTGATAAAAATTAAAGATACATTAAAAATGTGTTGAAACACATCTTTTAATGTATCTTCCATTTTTATGAATGTGTGTCTTCTCAAAAGTATGCATAATCACTATTCGTTGGATGTGTAATTTAATTCCACATCTAATGAGCATCCAAAATTGAAATTTGAGTAAAAGCATAAGGAGATAAAACAAGAATATAATAAAAAGATATTTTTCTTCTTTTCCATCCAAAATTCATCACTCTTTTTTTATTATTTTTGCTTAGGATGCCACTTTTAGGTTTAAATTTTCTCTAAGGACTATTTGGTCCTTCTCCTCTTGTAGCATGGACCATGTCATGTACTAGTTTGATAACTTCAAACAAGGTAATGGTGTTTCTTAATAGCATCCCTAAGAGATTCACAGGTGGGTGTGACTATAAACAGTGTAGATTCTTCTGTGGCCTTTTTCTCATAGTAAGCCTCCCACTAATCCTTTATATGAGCGTAAGCCTTAAGGAGTGAAAAGGTATCTTTTCACCTATCAGAAAATAATTAGACCACAAAATACCCTTGTAGTATATCTAACCACTTTTCGAAGCATCTACATCTATGTAACCTTCACATATAGGAATATAAAAATTAACTTGCCTCTTGGACATGGTGGTGCCTCCAAAGTGGCTACTTGATGAATATGTGTCACCCATTTGAATTTGTGGAAGGATCTAGGAAAAATTATGAACCAACACATTCCTTTGTTATGTGAAGGCTTCCTTAGGAAAAAATTTAATGGGATATCTTACTCCTTCAACTTTCTTTATACCACCATGGGTGGTCATGAGGGTGAGGGAGGATGGTCTTCGAAGAGCTCAAGCAGTTTGATTCCAATCTCCTTATACGCTGATGTCGTTGGGGACATGGGAAGTAAACCAAATAAATAGAAGATTGCTCCAACACCATTAATACAAGTTTATGAAGGGAATTAAATGAAATACATATTTATAACAAAAACACAAAGATAGAGTGAAAATTGACTTCTATTTATAAATGGAAGGTGCCAAAACTATATAAATGCATAATGAACCAAACTAACCTGAATTGTGGTAGCTTATATCTCATAAGAGATGTGACGACTATGCACTTATGCCAAAGTGAGCTACAATGAGGTTGAATGGACTTCTTTTAAATCAAAACCAATGAGGAAGTTGTATGCATCCAAAATCCTAACTTTGGAGATGAAACAACAAAAGGCTTATGGGTCTCATTGGAGCTGGTTGGTACATCAACTTCCCAGAGTCACAACTTTTGCACACAATATTCATTCCGTGCACTTAGTAGGGTGTTGGAAAGGTCTAGCCAAAATTTACACATTTTGAACAACCTAAGTTCTACCAGTGGCTATAGAGATGGGGTTTTCCACATTAAAAAAAATCATTTAGGGCCTCAAAATGGACATATTAGTTTAGGACCTAAAAAACTGTAGTGATACTACCAAGATAGAGAACCATTCTTTGAGCCAATGGACTAGGTGGATGTCCAAGAATATCCATATATATCATCAAAGTTCATAAACATTGAGTTTATATCTATATCATTTTAATGAGAAGAAATTTGATGCTTATCTTTAAAATTTCTAGGTATCCTAACATCCGAGGTTGTGGCAAGTAGCATGAGAATGTGTAAGTTGTCTCTAATCTAAACTTTTATGGAAGAAAACTATAGCTGGGCTATAATAAAATCCTTAAAGTTGTAATAATCCATAAGGAATCACAACATAGTGTTGAGAGGCCCATGGATAAGACCTGCCATAGAGTAGCATAAATTCCCATTACTCATGGCATACAAGGACACTTTATTCATTCCAAAGGTATGCGAAAAGCTTATTTGAATGACAATTTCGCTATTTTATGCTGATTGCATTTTTCATGGAAGCCAAGGGTTTATGAGGATATCTTAAGCCACCATTTGATGGACAAAGAGAGAGCCACTTGTCATCATAATTGACGGAGGATGGGATAGAAGTAGGAGTGAGAATTGATCCTCGATGTTCATTCAAGCCTCCTCATCACTTGTGAAGTAAGAGAGGTAGCAAGGGAGTCTTTTATTTATAAAGGAACCCAACTCATGCATGGAATCCAATCCGATGAAAATTCTTCCTAAAATAGATAGCAACTTAAGATCTAAAGGGGAGACTTATGTGTGAAAATTCCTTATTATTTTTCTAGAATCCTCGATGATCTTATAGGTTTGCGAGGATGCAAGATCTCTTCTAAATTTATACCTTTGAAAAGGGTATATTTTTCTACCTAATTATTGGTGGGTTTCCCAACGCTCCAATTTTTTGAAACTACCCCGCCCCAACACGTAATACCCTTCAAAATTATATAGTATGCATAAAAATATATTGATTTCTTATTTAAGAAGCCCTTAAGGATAAACCATTGGTCATCCCCCATTGTTAAGCACCTTGCTATTGAAAGGTCACAGTTCAATTCTATAGACAACTTGAGCAGGTTATGTGTTGAAGGAGCAAGAATATCGTTCAATGATATGTCTGGTACATAGAGCTTAATATGTTGTAAATAAAGATAGAAAAATAAAAAGGACAATTTTCCGAAATTAAAGAAAAATATTAATAATTTTTAAGATTAATCATAATCTATTAAATATTATTATGGTAGATTAATTTTTAACTATTATTTATTATTAACATTAATTTTAATTGAATTAGCAAGAAATGATCCATTCAAATGGATATGTCTGGTACATATAGATCTTCATATGTTGTAAATAAGATAGAAAAAGGAAAAAACAAAAAACAAAAAAAGACAATTTTCCTCTTTAAAGAAAAAATAATTAATACTTAATTTAAATCTTAATTCTATCTTATTATATATTATTTATGGTTATTTTAATTTTTAACTATTATTTATTATTAACATTAATTTTAATTGAATTAGCAAGAAATGATCCATTCAAATGGATATGTCTGGTACATATAGATCTTCATATGTTGTAAATAAGATAGAAAAAGGAAAAAACAAAAAACAAAAAAAGACAATTTTCCTCTTTAAAGAAAAAATAATTAATACTTAATTTAAATCTTAATTCTATCTTATTGTATATTATTTATGGTTATTTTAATTTTTAGCTATTATTTATTATTAACATTAATTTTAATTAGATTACTGTATTTAGTGTCTTTATTTGCCAGCTCATCATAATTAATTAAGATCCATATAAAATTTAAAATTTAAAATTTAATATATATTATATTCCTATCAAATAAATTTATATATAAATTAACGAATAATAAAAATTAATTTCTAAAGATATTTAAATTAGATGTAGACATTGTAATATTGTGTATATTAGATTATTTCTAAACAATTTAGTTGTTAAAAAATATTTATATAACTAAAAGTATAACTAAAACAATATATATTCTTTTTCATATTTATGATACTTAAAAAGTTTCATCATATATTTTTATGTTTAGATAGCATTTAGCCCTATGGGGTAGGTGAGTTGGTAATCACAATGCGGTGAAGTTTGTTAAAAAGGCGGTCTCCGTATTGAAGGTCACGAGTTCAAATCTCCCCGACTTACCCTGGAGCTGTATAGAGGTGTATTGAAGGTCACGAGTTCAAATCCCCCAGACTTACCCTGGAGCTGTATAGAGGTGCAGGCGCAACTCCCAGTAGTTATAGAGGTAGCGGTCAAAATCGTCCCCATGTAACACGAGCCGTGAGGCAAGTTGCCCCTGTTGCCAATTCCACTATACCCTGGAGCTGTATAGAGGTGCAGGCATAACTCCTAGTGGTTATAGAGGTAGCGGTCAGAATCATCCCCATGTAACGCGAGCCATGAAGCAAGTTATTGTTGCCAATTCCACTATAATAATAAAAAAAATAACATTTGTTATTTGAAATTTTTTATATATATTACTTTATTTTTATAAATAAAATAATTCGTAAATATGATTTAATATTAATTCATAATTGACATCAATATAGTTCCCTCATAATACATATTATATGACAAAAAAGAAAATCATAAAAATAACCCAATTATAATTATATTTCCAATTATTTATTATTATTATTAATGGAAAAAATTTATATACTATTTAAATTTGCATACATTAAAAAGACATGTGAGAAGTTGAAACGAAAAACAAAAAGACTGCGTTTGAGATAAAATACTTTAAGGATGTTTCATAAAAGTTAAATATTTATGATCTATCTAATATTAGGAAAACACTCGTATATGAATTAAATTGTTGGTAAATTTAGATAGCATCCATTTTAGATAAGCATTAAAATACTTAATTTATTATGAATTTAACATTATTAACATTTGAAAAATATAAAGATTAATCAAATTGTAATATTATTTTAAATTATTATTATCACTATGATTATTGAAAAGGATTTAGGCTCTCTCACTTATAATAAAAATATTGATCAAATTTATTACCATTTTACTACTATCCTTTCCATTACTATTAGCAAGTTGTCTAATGAGACTTCGTATAAGTATAATAATAAAACTTCATGTGACAAAGACTCTAAAATTGCAAAGCCATCATAGACAGTCCAAATGAAACTATTAAGCTCTAGAATACAAGTATATACAAATCTCTCATCAAGAGGAAGAAGAGGTCATATATCAACAAGAGATAAGCGCATCTTCTCCACCTTTCGAAAATTGTGCCCAAAAAGTTTAGGCAGAATGTGCTTGTTTGTAAAACGAAATATAATCATTCTATCACCTTAGAAACTAGGACAATTATCTTGAGAATTTGTATGACTCTCCAGATACCATGGGCACCATCTTAAACACTACTATTAAGGAAGATATATTTTCTGAGGAAGATGTTGGGTCTGGGATTAATAAGCTCGCTATTGGAAAAGCTAAATATATTGAAGGATATGAAGCTGAGATCATTAAACTCAGAAGATATGTCCTCATTCCTCATGTCCACAAGCTTCTCAATTTGGCAGTAAATCATCTCTTCCCTAAGCTTTGGATATAAAGCCTTATTGTGCATATCTTTAAAAATGGGGACAAAAGCATTGACTCTAACTACAAGACCATTATAATCAGCCACATCCTAGCCAAGCTATATGGGCTCATTTTGAAAAAGAAGTTTAGCCTTTAGCTTGAAAACCATTGTAAAAGAGTTAAAGGGAAAGTTGTTTTTAGGAGGCATCACTCTGATGATCATTGCAGAGGAATGTCATAATAGCAAACCCCATCTCTTCTATTGTTTTATGGACTTTATAAAATCTTTTGACAATGTTCCTTGATATAACCTCCAGGAGAGACTTGAAGAGATAATGGTTCCTCCTAAACTAAGGATTGTTGGGATCTGCCTCTACGAGAATGTCACATCCAAGCTTAAGACCAACAAATAGTGGTTTAAAGATTTTAAATGCAATATCTTGGTTAACAAAGGGTGTCCCCTATCCCCCAACCCTTTTAGCATTTACATTGATAAGCTCGACGAGTGTCTAGAAACTGAAGTTTGCAAGTGCACCAAGGTTGCTAGTATAATCATTACTCTTCTCCTTTATGTTCATGATATCGTTCTTGCAAAAATCCATGGTGACCAAGACAATCAGCTTAAGATTCTTCATGTCTACTACTCCAAGATGGGTATGACAGTCAATACCAAAAAGACTAAAGTCATGATCATCAAATCCAAAAATAATGCCCATGGTATTTTCGTCTATGATAACCATTACTTAGAGCAGGTTTCTTCTTATAAATATTAGGGTATTGACTTTCCTCATGAGCTCAACTAGAATTATAACATCGATATTTGTGTATTGACTTTTCTCATCATGTCAACTAGAATTATAGCATCGAGAAAAGGATTATTGGAGGCTCAAAAGCTTATTATGAGCCTGAAAATAATTGTAAGTCGGTTGATCTTTGCATTTGGAGTAAAAAAAGGTTCACCTTTGAGACTCTTTTCAATTTGTTGTCTTATACAGATATGAAATTTGGGTTGGAAATATATCTAGAGGGTCATGGAGAAATATTGAGATGATTCAAAAGAAAATCATAACCTATAACCTCAAGATCAATGGAAATACTCCCTATCCCATCATGTTGATCGAAGCTGGCATGTCCTCTATTGAAAGTACAACTATGTTTAGATATCTAATGTATAAGAAGAAGCTTTACAACATGGACTCAAAGAGGCTCCCAAAAATTACTTCTAACTTTAGTCAAAACCCCCATCTTCGCCTTAAGAGTAGGTGGCATAAGGATGCCGAGTCGTGACTCAACCATTGGGGGATCAAGAAGGAGATCATCATGGGAAGCAAGGATAGTGTCAAAGATATTATTAGCTCCAATTTTAAGGAGTTCGAGGGTAAAAGGAAGCTAAGATACTATAACCACGTGATCAACCCCACCCTCGATAACCAAAATTATATATTTGTGTTGATGAGCACTAAGAAAAAAATGAACATTGCTAGTATAAGCACTAACCATCATGAGCTTTGAAGTGAAATCGGGTAGTGGTCTACTCCGAAGATTCCATGGGAGAATAGAATCTATAAGGTTTGTGATACTAAGAAAGTGGAAGATGAAAAACACTTCCCTTTAAACTGCCTCGATCTTACTCACATCCGCTCTCAATTCCTTAACATTTCCCACACTTCCTA
The DNA here is from genome assembly GCA_000404065.3 of Pinus taeda. Classification (NCBI taxonomy): domain Eukaryota; kingdom Viridiplantae; phylum Streptophyta; class Pinopsida; order Pinales; family Pinaceae; genus Pinus; species Pinus taeda. Next base: position 198,392 of record APFE030094793.1, read on the forward strand.
TCTTCTTGACTTATTAAGTCAACCCAACTATAGCTATTTTGGAGCCCTTCTTTCCCTTCTTTTTGATCATAGAAACAAGATTTTGAAGAATCACAATTATATTCTTTTTCTTTCTTGAGCTCGCATAAACCTCATTGGTCTTAGTGGACTTCAATCATCATCATCATCAATATATGAGTTAAACACACACAAAGATATATATATATATATATATATATATATATATATATATATATAGATATATAAACAGATATATATATATATAAAACAAGAATTATTAATAATAGAAATCCATCCTATTAACCATAACTTATCATATAAAAAATAAATAATTTCATATAATAGTAATTCAATGATATTTTATTAATTAATAAATATAATTAAAACTAAAAAATATTTAAAATAAATCCCAGTTTTTAAATATTAATAATAATTACAAATACTCTTAAAATTTCCTGAGAAATTAAAATGGTGAAGTTCATCAAAAATATATTTAATTAAGTTAAAATAATAAAAACTCTATTAAAACTTAATTATATATTATAAGCAATAATAATTAATAAATATAATAATATAAAAAATAACACCATTACTCTCATAAAATAAAAAAAATATTATAATCCCAAAACAAGTACTATTAACTTTATATTAAGAAGAATTATCTCAAGCAGAATTATCTCGAAATCAATAAATTTATGTCCTAGTTATTCCCTTTCATCAAGGTCCCTTCCTAAACACACTCTTTTATATGATTGTCACATTACTTTTGGTTTTTAAATTATAAAATTTAACTGTTTTGAAATTATCTAAAATATATTTTTAATTTACGTATAAATATTTATTTCATATTTATTTAACTTTTTAAAAATAATTTAATTTTAATATTTTCTAAAACAATTCTCCGCCAAATTGAAAAATCTATCCCCTTTAAAACAATCATATTTGCCCCAGAAATATAAACCTTTTCAGAGATTTTCAGCCATAACTAACCTTTTCCCTGTTCTCCAGTGAGTGTAATGATAAGGAGCTGGTGATTTTATGGAAGTCATTCTCACAAGGACTTTGAAAAAATGTTTAAAACTCTGCTGTTATTAAAATAACAGAATTCATTGCGGTTAGTTTAATCCTCATGAGATTTCTAAATGACCATATAAACTAATGAGAATCTGAACAATAATTACATAATTGTCCAACTCATTACTAAAAACTCATTAGTAAAAGATGAAGCATCAGAAACACAACTGTGAAATGAATGGAAATCCTAAACATAACGCATCAGAAACACAAGCAAAGACAATTTCTTATTTCGTACGTGACTACATAATATATGCTATACAAACCCTTATTCCAATGGCATTTTACGTGACAGGAGCCTAGAGTGATCCCATTATAAATGGGATAAGTTAACAAGTTTAATAACTAATATTGAACTGTTCCTAACGAGCTTAGTTTACAAACGAAAAGTTCAACAATAATATATGTGCTACTACATGATTATAATTTTTGTTATTAGAATGATTGTTATCTTGTTTACCCAAGTTAGATTCTCTAATATAGTGTTATAATAGCTTTAACAAATATGGAAATATAGTATAGAAAAGATATTGTAGTGAGGTGTAAAATAATTAGAGTCTCTGCACAGTCTATTTAATTTGCTTGGCCAGATCTGTTTCTTCAACGGGTCGACAAAGATATTTTTTATGTGATTTACTCCAAAGCTCTTCTTACAAAAATTTACACCTATTTAGATCTCATTCGTCTTAATATTTAATAGGTGTTAACTTCAAATTAATCTATGCTCATGTATTGTCTTAATATTTAATAGGTGTTAACTTCAAATTAATCTATGCTCATGTATTATCTGCAAGATGATGTACAAATAAAACAAAAATTCAAAGATACAGAGAAATAACATTCTACGAAACCAGTTACAGGCCCGAAAATGTTAAATTTACTCATAGTATAGATTAAATTAATATTTGGGAAAAATATTCCAAGCATATAACGATTAATATTTGGGAGAAATGTTCGAAGCATATATAAGTCCAGGTTTCATGTCCACTATATCTAATCATAGAAATAACAATTGAAATGAAATAGAGATAAACATAAAATTCCTGAAAATAATTATGAAATTGAAGAGCTATCATGGTTATTAAGTGTAACCTTAAAATTATGATAAATTTCTGCACATTGTATATATACAAATGAAGTAAAAGAAACAGACATGGAGAAAACAACTGTGACTTGTGCGTGATATTAATACCATAAACTTCATATGCAGAAAAAACGCAACAGAATTCTTGTACATGCTCATGGATTTATATGAATGTTCAAAGAAAAATACATCACCCACCTTTTTAACCTAGACATCAAATTACATTCAACATATGTGAACTAGATATTGGTTAAGGAAATAAGCTTTACAGTACCGAGATATATTAATTAATGAAATAAGCTCTACAGTACAGAGATCTTCTGCTTTATAGAAGAATCAGATATTATTAACTTTCAAACTGCGGAATTTGACAGTATTAGGGCGAATATATTATTGTAGCCAATCTTTATGGAAGAAGTTGGCACAAAATAATAAGACAACAGAAAAACTGACAATATTATTGGAAATCGATACTGTAAACTGCAGGTTTTTTTGATCGGGAACAGATTAAGCATATAGAGATTAGACAGCACATTGTCTGACAATGTGCTGTCAGAGAATTTGGTCCACTCGTAATCTTATGACTTAAAAATTTTATGATTTATAGACGAGTATATATTTATGATAGGGCTTGTGTAGAGTGATAGGCAAGACAGTGCATAACTTGTACCTGTGCTCTCAGAGAAACAATATAGTCGGCTGCTTCTCTTAGTAAACAGGAGCTGTTCATCGATTCCCCACCAGGGATCAGTCTCTGGAGTTGCCTTGTCCTGTCATTTAATACAAGTTTATACGCAGAAGCCCTCACAGGAATATTCACTGCATTCTTCCTGTGAATACTTCTGCGAATAATAAACCTGCTAATGGGGAGGGAAGCTTTCATGTTTTTTTTCATTCTGCCAGCCAACCCAAGAGGACCTTCATGCCCCATGAACAGAAGCCGATTCTTAGAATTATCAGCATGTCTGTGCATTCTCATCACGTCATTGAATCTCTTTTTTCCCATGATCCCCTTTACCAGGCACCTGTCTGTCTTCAGTTGTGAAATATATTTTGTTACAAGGGCACGACCCCAAGCAGTGCGATTAGAAGTTAGGGCCAGAGATAGGTCTGCTGCAATCCTGATTCTTCTCACCCGTTTCACTAAAGTCAAATCCTCCTTTTGTTTGCTCAATCCTCTGATTTTGCGAAGCGCTCCCAGCAGCCTTCTAGTGTATAATCCCCTGAAAGAGCTTGTCATGCATTCTGACATATTCATAGTCGATGAATATTGTGTATATCAGCTATATACAGCTCAACCCTACTGCACTGTAAATTGAAAGAAAACTGAAAATATCATCGGAGTGTCACAATGTATATATATTTGCTGCCTGTTTCTTTCTATAAAACTCTTCACATCTCTTAGCGCAATGGCGCAGTAACAGAAAACTGAGAAAGGAAGAATATATATACCTTCAATCATGCATGAAATCTAGACATATACACACAAAAATGAAACCTAGACATATACACACAAAAACAAATATATTGAAGCATATACAGAGAAACAAGAAAAAAAGAAGAAGCGTAGACTGCGTTAAGATTACCTGGATGAGCACTGCCTATAATCACGATTTCGATTCTCTCTGCAAACCCTAGAAAAGCTGCAATGCAAAACCTGGACATGAAAACATTATTGACACGAAATCATTACGGCGAGGGAAGGGAAATGGAGAGAATAATATTAAAAGCAATACAATAGGAAAAAGTGTAATTTCAATGTTGGGGAAGTGGCCAGTGGACCCTGGTTGTTCTAGAGACAGCCCACATGCTTGCACATGCAAGCATGATCCAGAATGAACATATATCTCCATCAAACTCTTCTTTAGTTGTTATTATTGATGTTATTTATCATGCTTCCACCGAGGCACCTTTAAATCAAAGATTTTCATGTGATTTATTAAAATTAAGCTATTGTGGTCGGTTCAAGTGCACTAGAGGTCACTCAATCGGGACTTGTCCCACATCGAAATTATAACGAGTGTGGATATATTATATATATTAAACATTTCATTTGCCAGCTTTACTATTTTAAGGGTTTCAAGCTTTCGTTGTGGACATATTTTTCGTTAATTTAGTTTAAATTTAATTTTGAATTCGGTGCATCTTTATTAAAGTTATAGCTATGAATGGTGTAACTTTTATAATCTAAAAATATGATTGGCGTGATGTGATTTTTATAATCTAAAAATATTTAAGTTTATTTAAAATATTGTTTTTAAGTTTGTTAAGCGTATATTTTTATTATGTTTAATATATCACTCCTATAAATTTGAGAATTGAACTAGTAACTCACATAAAAAATATGTCTTACAAAATACCTATTTCAAATTTATTTAAAAACCCATGAACACTTTAAGGATATCAATTTTTAATACAGATACCATTTAAGTGACCAAAATCACAACTCATATCCATTAGAGCACATTTTTTTCAAATCGTCCCTCAACGCCACCTCCCCCAAAAAAAATTCCCCCTTCCGCCCCCCTCCCCCAAAAAAAAGTCCATAACATAAAATAGAATAGGACAACGCCTTTCCTTTCTGGCTTATCATAGGTATTTGGCGCTTTCCTCATGAACTTAAAAGAAATGCATTGGTACAGTTAATCCATCTCTGCCGAGATGTAACAAGTTACACAGTAGTATATATCATTTCTGGCTTATGACAGGTATTTGCCGCTTTGTTCATAAGCTTAAAAAAGAAATATAACGGTACAGTTAATCCATCTCGGTCTACCGAGATGTAACAAGTTACACAGTAGTATATATCATTTCTGGCTTATCATGGGTATTTGGCCCTTTGCTCATGAACTTAGAAGAAATATAATGGCACTGGGAATCCATCTCTACCGACATGTAACAAGTTACACAGTAGTAAATATCATTTCTGGCTTATCATGGGTATTTGGAACTTTGCTAACGAATTTGGAAGAAATATAATGGTACAGGGATTGCATCTCTTCCGAGATGTAACAAGTTACACAGTAGTATATATCATTTCTGGCTTATTTTGGAACTTTGCTAACGAATTTGGAAGAAATATAATGGTACAGGGATTGCATCTCTTCCGAGATGTAACAAGTTACACAGTAGTATATATCAGAAGAAACAGTCTGGTATCTATTATCTGTTTACATGTTCTTTGCATCATTTCTTTTAAATTTAGTGCGACAAAGTGATCTCGTACATGTATTTGTTTACACGGTGTTTGCAGTTCTTTTAAACCTAGTGCAACCAAGTCAACATATAAATTGGTGGAAAATTGAGGCACCAAGATTTCTGTTCATTACCATTTGAAGTTCTCTTTTGACTTAAAAGCCCTTCTAAGCCGGAGATTTCGGTGTGAGAATATAATAATTACCACTTATCAAACCAGCCAGCTCTGTTAATACAAATTCAATATTACTATGTCATATTAAATACCAATCTCTTTCTTTTGACTAATTGGACAAAATCATGATAATATATTGATACACTCATGTAATTCTGGATTTATTTATTTAGAAAACCTTTTATATGAATATATATTTTGAGGTATAAATATTAAAAACTTTAAAATTTGTTTTTAAATTTAAAAATCATATAAATATAATTTATTGTATATTTTGTTTACATGGGGTAGCTTAAGCGGCAATGGCCGTGGAAATGAAGTCTCACCGAACTGGAAGTCTTGGGTTCAAATCTTGGGCCACCCTTCGCCCACCGTTGAGGGTACTATAATGGTCATGTAGAATGGGAGAGTCCCGCCCCAGCCTAAAAAAAAAATTTATTGTATATTTTATAAATTTTTTATTTAAAGATATACGTTTGAGATATGAAAAGGGTAAAGTGTATTTATATAGTTAATCATTTATGTTAAATATTATATGTTGTTGGTTAAGTTGTATGTTATTTTAGAGATGATTTTAAGTTTAATTTTTGGTTTGAGAAAATGTGTTAAAGGTTATTTAAGAAATCAAAATCTATTATATAGAGTGTATGTCACACCAATCTTTAACATGATTAGATTTTTAATATTATTGGATTTATGCGAACATCACTAATAACTTTCCAATCACTCTTTATTGTGCTTTAAATGTTATAATAATACATTTTAATTATTTTTATTAATTTTAATAAATTTATTAAGAACTTAAAATTAAAAAAAAATTGAAAATGAAAATCAAATTCGAATTATATTTAATTATGAAAAGATTTTCTATTATGCGATGTATATATTATTAAAAGAATTTTTATTATTACGTCAACATTATCTATAACTCAAAGCCTTAGTCAATTATATGGGGTGGAAGTGACATGGTTGATTTACAATAAAACTTATTTTAATCGGACATTAAACTTAAGTTAAAAGATTATCATTTTCCAAGCACTAAGTACATTCAACATCTAACTTTAATTATGACATATATGTACTCATTTGTTAGAAAATGACCCATGTGACCAATCCATATATATTTATGAAATATAATATTGGTATATTAATTTAATGCACCAATT
>APFE030094793.1:212448-269489 GCA_000404065.3 Pinus taeda
TAAAATTAGTAAATTATTAAGATGACAAGGATGGGACTTTTTTCTATTTAGATTTCTAGGTTTCTTTTTTATTTCTATGCTTTCTCTAAACTTCTCAAACTAGTTGTTATACTTTAATGGTTGAAATATCGTGTTTACATTTATATAATTTCCCTTAAATTCCCTAAACTAACTACTATATTTTAACGGTTGAAAGTTAATAGTTAGCTCTCTCTATTTATTCATATACTAAGATCTAACTCTTCATTTTGTCATAATAATGAACAAAACATATCTTATGTAAGATTAATGCCAAAAAAAAAATCAATCAATATTATAAAATTTATTAATTATATAATTAAACATATTTAAAATTTTTAAATATTTTAAAAATTCCATAGGTGATTTAATATTTTAAAAATACTTAATATAAATTTAATTTGTTTGTAATAATCATAAATAATTATATATAATAAATCATCACAAGTTCTTTAAGAAAGAACACTAAATGAATTGCACTCCGATAAAACAAAAATTATACTATATATAATATATACTATTATCTTAAAATTAAGATTAAGAAAAAAGAAAAAGAAAAATAGTTTTTAAGAAAACGTAGAATAAAAATTTGTTATTTATTTATTTATATTTATACTATACTTTAAGATATAATATATATACTATACTATAATATATATATATATATATATATATAATTAACTATTAGTTATTAAATTTTTTATGATGTGAGGATTAAGTGTTACATGTGGTAGCATAGTGGTGTAAAAAGTTCGTCTAGCCTCCACGTGCTTTTTATTGCTTTTGACATGGCCACTATTATAATTAAGGCAATGCAAGTTGGTGCATTTCCCACTCACCGCACCATTATGTACATGTTACGATGAGTGAAGAGCTTCATTCTAGTGTGTTGGGCGATGAGGAGGTAGATTCTTGAGAATTGTGGGTCTTTCGTGCATTGGCTATGGCTCTAGGTAGAGGGGGAATGTAGGTTTTGCCTTAGTCTGCGACATGGAGAGTGTTCGGCCGAGGAGTGCCTGTGGGATCCATGTACCACAGTCGAGGCCACGATATTGTAATGCTCATTGGGGTTTTTGGTCTGGTCCATTGAGCTTCGATAGTCAATCGAAGAGGCCAAGGCTAGCTTCCTCTACTAGGCTTCATCGACCCAGGATGGTCTCTACTAGTTGCATGCTTCTCCTATTTGTTCATGGTCAGAATTTGGAGTGGGATAGAATGCCAAATTGGCTCGATCAAGCACTTGGGGGGGTGGCATGCCCAATGTGGTGCCGACATTTATGTGCTCCTCCAACTACTTTGTGATCTTTATTATTTACGACGATAATTATACTGCGAGAGTGGGAGTTTAGTGGAACTATGTTGGAGTCCTTCTTTAGAAGTTTTGCCTTGCCTCTCACCCCAATTTTTCCTACCTTGTGGCCTTAGTCACCCCCACCTAGTTTCATCTGGTCTTTATGTTGCGCCGAAGGGGTTGTCCGAGGTGGGTGGAGTCACTCGTGACCACGAAGGGAAGCAAGAATAGGTTGAGGGTAGACATTTTCCCTCTGACCATTCAGACAATCAAGAGAAGGAAGAGGAAGCAACACTATATCCTATTCATTCACTGGGCAAGTCGAAGCTCCTGCCCCTTTGGAATCAATTGTAGGAAAGCTACAAAATATCCAGCTAAATATGACACCTTGAGGGACAAGTGCTATGATGACCATAACGAATTAGTTGCCTACATTAATGAAATCCAACACATCGAGAACGAGATCTTGGACATGGTGGAAAGTCTCTCGCAACAACACCGACTCAGAAATGACCAACTTCACACCTTAGAGGAGAGGGTGGAGCATATCGAATTCCACATGCACAAGCATGTTGGCCTCATCGTTGCCCCTCCTATCTTCTGGCCTAATTTTCTCCCCTAATGAGGATGTCTATTGTTCGGAGTTTCTCTCTTTTTTGGAGATGTATGTTATGGCTAATAGGCCACCCGGAAATAAATGATCAGACGGTTTGTGACTATATTTGTCACACCCATGAGTTGAGCATTTTCGATGTGCGACAGGGCATCGACATATCATCAATTAAATGCAACAAGATTGCATGTGTGATAAATGGGGTGTTCATTAAAAAAGTAGGAGAAAACATGTGGTGATGAGTTGTAAAGAGCCATTGGGAGAGCTGAAAAATAGAAAATGCAAAAATCAACTAAGTATGGAAAGGCCTACGACAAGTTATAAGGGAGTGTCGAAAAATGACGATTGAGTGGGCCGATGTGTGTTGTGACGAGTTGGTTGAACTGACGTGAATCTTGATGATTTTGAACGATTTACATGGTTAGCCTAGGTAGGCCAACCCACCTTGATCCTTAATGAGCACATATATATTGCAGGGTGGATTGGAGGATAAGCCATCATCTCATTCAAGCTACCTCAAACGTACATGACTTGGAAAAGTGAGCAAGAGAGGAGAAGCGCATTAGAGGACGCAAACTACGTGCAGACCGAGGGCTGCAACACTAAGCAGAGACTTAGCTTAAAACAAAAAATAATACTCGGGGCGAGGTTGCCTCGCAAGTTGTGATAGGCACATTGCAGACAAGCCGAGGTGGCTGAGGTTACCTAGTGAGTCAGGTAAGGTGAGATGTGGATGGACCAGGTAGGCAAGCTATGAAGGGAGCTGAAAATGGGCGTTATAACAATTCGAGTGAGCTATAGGTCCCATGGACCTAGTGAGTGCTTGGACACATGGATGAGATGGGTGAAACAGTAGGTGGGTGCTCTACCTGCAGTCCAGCTTCCATGGAACAAACACACTTGTACGATGAGTTGACTTGGCGGGTGCTCTTGCACGAAGGTTGAAACAGTTGAATAATGGAGTGGTAGGGCTGAACAATGGACTATGGAACAGTGAGGTGGAACGATGGACTGTGGTGCAGGATGAATGGTGGAAACGACATGGTTGAACGAAGAAATGAGTATGGTTGAATGAGAGTGGCAGGCACACACAAAGCTAGGCGCGCTTACCTGAAACACTACAAATGCTGAACGAAGGGTGACCCGGGAGTGGGAAACCCTGAACAACAAGCCGAGTTGGAAAATTGACAGTTTTGTAAAGGTTAATCTAGGGTTCCTTGCAAAGATTGATGTTGCAGGAATACTTATAAATTTATATTATTGTTATGATTTGGGCAGACTCTAATCAAGGAGTTACACCTAACTTTAAAAGAAGATATATCTGCTTTGCATATTTATGATGATGATGATAAATGTTTCTGTTATGTAAAGAATGATGAATTGTTAGTGAAACCGAAGAAAATATCTAAGTATTGAATGTTAGGTGTAGCTCGTACTCAATAGTATTTTTGAAAGAATTTGGGTAGCAGTGTCAAACCTCCCTATGTGCAGTTGAAAGACTATGCCTTATATTGGCATGATAAGTGGTATGAGAGGTGGATTTGGAAAATGAGTTGAAGCTAATCCCATTGAACTTCATCACAAGGATCAGAGGCTTGATTTAGAGAATCGAGACATACAAATTGAGGTGAAGACTTCATGACACTTGATATTAGGTTTCGAAGCTAATGACCATTGAGGGTAAAGGGGGTATTGATGACTTGTCGAATGGATGAAGATTGTCGAAAGGGAATTTCAAAAAATTGAAGACATGACAGATTATTGGAAAGATGAAATGCATAAACACTATGAAGCTCTTGTGCAAGAGTGGGAATTCATTATACATATGGGAGATAGGATAGTGGACATGCAGAAGGACTTCAATAATCTTCATGGAAGGATTGATGAACTTGATGAACCTAATGAGAAGGTACAATAGGGTGCTCGTGGACTCCAGGAACTCATGTATGAATGAGTTCGACTAAGGGATGAAAGCACCATGGTGCAGGAAAAAGTCAAGGAACTTGAGGATGAAATTAAGGAGGACTTTCTTAGTCGAAAGCCCATTGTAATAGAGCAAGATGAGCTTGATTGCATTGACGGAATTTAGGACTATCACCAAAACATGACGAAAGATGTTCAAAAGATTGGGTCACTTTATATGGAAGGAGTCAATGTGTGCTTGATAGGTACACTTAAGCATGATGCAATAGAGGACAAGCTTGAAGGAACTCAAGCTAAGTAAGGATCGAATTTCTTAGATGAACTGAACAAGGAGATGTAGTACCTTAAGAAGGAATTCTGGTGGAAGCATAAATTTTGATTTTATTTTTGTAAGAATTCATGATGCTAAAGCACGCAGAAGAAAGCAAGCAGTGCTTTACAGTTTAACAGCAACACAAGTGAAGGAAAGAGTTGTTACCCGTCCAAAAGTTCAAATCAATCCAACAGTCAGCACTAACAATTTCAAAGCAGAACCATAACAGAAGAATCAAGGCAATGTAACCTGTTGTTCTTGACTTCTCACAAGGAAAATCCATCCCCAAGTGGAGCCACTGTTAGCCTCCTGCTGCAGCAGGTTACTCATATTTCATGATTGACATTTTACAGGCCAAATATGTCATACTTTGCATGCTGCAATGCTCCATATTTGTTAAACAGTCACCAAGCAAAGAAGGCTACTCAGAGTTCATCTAACTGCTTTCCAAATTCTGAAAATTCATTCCAGTTTTGTAGAATTGTCAGCTAAAGGGAGGTCCAAACAGCTTAATCTTGGTCTCCCTAGGTTTCAATTTCCTGTTTTAGATTATAGAGAATGAAAATCTATCCAACCAGCTTAATCTTGGCATATTCTTAGATAGGTAGAGAATCAAAGTAGCCCAACTGCTTAATCTGGGCCCTTGGAAGAAAAAAGGGTAGTTTGTAGATAGGAAGGCATAAAAAGAAAAAAATTGAAATGATGGGTCTGCAAGTCTAAGTGCACCCAAACCAAAAGAAGAAAAAATGTTAGCTAAGTAGGCTGGGTAGATAGTTTTGAGGTTGCAAAATCTTGATTTCTGATCAATTCTTTGTTTTCAAGGTGTCATCTCTACTCAAGGCACAATCACCAGGCAGTTTTATGTGAAAGAGCTCAAAACAGGCATAACTAACTTCCCTTTCTCCCTCTCCCCCAAATCATTAACTAATTTCCCCAAAAAGAGGTCAAGATGTGCTTGATATCTCTTAGTTTCATCATTTTTTCATGTCATTAGCCTGGGTGAAGATCTGCTTCACTTAAAGAGGATCCATACCTTCTCTATAAGGTTCTATCTCCCCTTTAAAGCCTAAGATCTCTGAAGCTTAGCGCTTTCTTGTCATCTCCATGTTAACTACTGACACTATTATTTAACTCCCTATATTTTCCCTATCCCCATAGTAAAACTATGTAGATAATCCCCTTATGTAAATATCCCCTCCCCCTGGTTGAAATATAACCATAAATACTTCACTGGGAATTACTAAGTCACCTGGACTTTAATAAGAACCCTCCCTCTGCAAAAGAAATTCCACTCCCAAGTGTTTGGACCCCTTCCAAACACTAAGGAAACCATTTCCAAAAGCTAATAACCCCTTGCGCATTCTTCTGTGAAAACTATTAATGTTTGTTTGATAAGTTTCCACCGCGCAGAACACAGTTTGCCCATTTTCTAAAGATTAAAACCCACAACGCCACGAAAAATTAAGCCTTTAATGCACGCGCGCTTTTACTAAACCCCGCGAATCTCCCTTTTCCGTCCACCGTCGAATCGCCTCCCCCAGATCCGACGGTCCTTGTTCACATTGCGTGCCCGATTGTGGTGGTAGGTTACCACCCGACATCCGACGGTTCTACCGTTGCACACCGGGACAGGTGGTGGCCTCCCATTGCATCGGGCCGCCCCTGACAAAAACCACCTCCGTACCAAAGGTGGTCCGATGCACAGGAAAAATTGCCCTCCCCTCACGTAACAGGAGTGCCACCTCACCCTGCCACGTCGCCTCCACGTCACCTCACCCAGCCTGTGCCCGGCCCACGTCACCCTGCCACGTATCCCTACCACGTCACCTTGATGACGTCAGCATGCTGACGTCACACCCGTACCAAAGGACCCCACTGCTGACGTCATCCGCCGTACTACTTACTACTGACGTCATGCTGACGTCAATAACAAAAAACCGAAAATTCGTGCAAGAGCAAAAGTCGTGCTTCGGAGCTCCGGAATGAGAAACAGAGGCAGTTTTCAATGCGCGAAGCGCTATTCACGCATCGCTACGGGAAATAGGCCATATTGGCAAATCTTTAGGGAATCTTTTGATTCCTTGGCATGTTTTGCACCGAAAAAGCCCGAAATTGCCCGATTTTGCCAAATTAAACCGATTGGAAGATAGGGAGAGACCAGAGACAGATTAAAGAGTATCAGATCAAATTTACAGAGAGAAAGCACGTCAAAGAGTATCAGAAAGCGGCGGAGACCATAAATGTAGCGGCAAAGAGTATCAACGAAGATCTTAATAGGGCCCAAAGCAGGTGAAAATTAAATACCTTCCAGCAAAGTCAAAGAAAAGGGCGAGGCCACTCAAAACTCTCAAATCATGGTTATTGCACGTTTAACTCACACCAGAACAGAACTGCAAATCCCAAAGCATAGCTATTCCAGCAGTACTTCATCGAGCCTCCAAGTGCCACATTGCACTCTTTTTGATCCAGTTACCTGTAACACAGTTCAATAGATATTTACCTACATTTAATTTTGGCACAATTTTAGGTTTGGAAAGCTCTTTTTGCAAACCTGTTTTAGGTCGATTGTAATAAATAGTTTGAGATATTTGCACTATAAAAGGATCCCTCAATACTGTATTAAGGGTTGGTTTGTTGGTCAACAAGCTATCTTTAGCTAATCTTGCTCCAGGAGAGACTTGCACTGTAATACCTGATAGTTTCTATAATCAAAGACTGCTTATGAGCTTTGGAGAATGAATTGTTCACTATGTTTACCGGTTGAAGATTGATTATGGAATTCTCGTGTTGTTGCATAACTCAATAAGTGCTTCTTACCTTTGTTTTCCATTCATAAGTTACCATCTAAACAGCAGAAAAGAAGATTAGCTTAGAATTTGTTTAAAACACTCTATGCTCAATTTCTGTTGTTTCTTTATGTTTTCCTCTGTTTAGGCATAAATATGAATTCCACATGGCTCATGTTTGCGCTAACCTTAGACAGTTATCCAGGGATTCTTCATTGCCCCTAGATAGAGATCATCCTTCCCTCTATTAAGCAGAGTGAGAGATTCTCAAGTGCCTCTCATTCCTTACATATCAATCATCCTTTAGTTTGAAAGTTGTGTTATATGCAACTATCTCGCTCCATATTCCTCTTGTGACCAAGAAAACGCACTGGTAATCCTAACCCATGACTCCATTCCCAATGGTTTGAAACTTATCACTTCATGAATTGCCTCTCTACCTGAAAGCATTTTCCTTCCATCCAAACACAAACAAAAACCCCTGAACCAAAAAGCTAGCCTAAAATCATCAACAAAGTTAAATCATTAAGAGAGAGCCCTCTCTGATTGCAGGTGGGCTAGAACCTGCAATCCAAAGATTGGTTTGTGGTTACCTCGGCCGTATCCATACAGGAGCCTAAGGACAACCTAAGTGATAACAATTTCCAATAAAAAAGGGGTTGAGATTCTGGGGTTTATTATTAAAGGGAGTTCTCATGGCCAAGATTAAACCAGCACCTCCTATCACTAGAATGCCCTTGTTGAAGTGTTGAACCTACCTTGAGCGCAACGTTGAGTTCTAGAGTGATTATTATTTGTACATTGAAGTAGTAAGTGCATTAAAGCTCCTGGTGTTATTCAAGTAAATTCAAAGTTCATCAGTTTCTTTGTGCAATTATTTAAGATTAAAGTATTTCGTGATAGAAATATTCATTTGCACTGGTTCAAGATTGGTTTGAATATATTAACATTGTTTCATATATACATTGGAAATTGAGCATTGGTATAGTGGTGTTGTTTGCAAAAATAGCAAGACATTTGCAGTTATGTATAGCTCTTTCTTTGGCAATCTGTAATCCCACAGTTGCAGTTGTTCCACATGCTAGGATTAATGTTTACAAGAATGTATTAGCAGTCGCTATTCAACTTGACTATTCTTTTCCACTGGTCGAAAAAAAGTGAAGGAGTATTTGAAGGATCCAAGAAAGTTTGCAGTTGCTGCTGCCCCAATTGTGGCATTGTATTTAAAACTCATTATAGTTTACGTATACATATTTATGTATTGATTCCTTGATTCGACTGCTACATAAGATTTTGGTGGGCTGCATAAAGGTTGTGATTGTTTTGAAAAATAAAAGTAATCTTTTGTGGAGAAATGTTTAGTTAGTTGTATTATCAAAACATAGTGCTGCTCATTTTTATGTAATATATTGTAATTGGTGCTTGCTGGTTGCACACTAATCATTTGCTGCATATTTGTAAAGAATATTGCTGTGTACTATGAGTGACATTACTTTTTTGTATTGAGTACTAGTTGTGTTTAGTTTTTAAGGTGTAATTATGACATTGAAAAAAGAAAAAGATGGCCAGAATCAATGAAGTATTAGAATTCCTCAAAACTCTCATATTGTCTACTACTCATGATACATTAAAATTCAGCAAAGTTTCTCTCACAGACATTCAAGTCTGTCTACAAAATGCACAAGAGAAAATTTATTTTTTACAGCTCGAGTCTCAGCTACAACAAGAAGAACTAAAATAGAGGAGTCATTTAGAACATGTTTCTATTCAGAAAATTGAGACTACAACCCATCAGAAGTAAGTCAATAATGTTACAGTTGGTTCAGATTTACTACCCAATAAAGCAGCAGTTGTACATGCAGATGCAGAAACTCAGTCTGCACTTCCCAAGCCCATCATAAGACCTTGGGAACAACTTGTCCACAACAAGCACAGAATTGGTCTTGGATATGACAAGGAATTGTCCTTTCATATTCCAGACTACTCAAAGCCCATTCTGTTTTAGAGTGTTGGATTCATTCATGACAGTTCACCTCTAGCTATTCCATATTCTTCTCCTATTCCACAACAACAACAACAACAATATATTATGAAATTCCAACACCGTGACCGAGTTGGCCATTTGGAAGATCACTGTTTTGATCTTCATCCATGTAAGCATTGTCATAAAACCACCCATTCTTCACACAGATGCTTCAGAAATAAACGTCTTGCAAGAACAAAGATTCATCTTGGATGGATCGCTTCTTGGCAATGGGCATCAATAGCCAAAAAGATATTCCAATCACATGTCAGAACTTGTTCCAAAGTATTGAATAATCTTGAAGTTGAGTTTTCTCCATCATCTCACCTTGTATCTAACAGGGGGGGAAATGATGGTAATCCGCAAGCTTCAAAGTCCCATCAAGCGAGCCCGAGCCACAACCTGTCACACCAGTTTTAGAGTTGTAGACAAAGACAAAGATGCCCGTGAACATGCCTTCAGTTGGTAATCTGGGACACTTCCTCTAGCAAAAGACTTCAGCTTCTTGCCAGTTTCGGAAGAATTCCAGGAACAAAATTGAGAACACTTCCTCTAGCAGAAGACTTCATCTTCTTGCCAGTTTTGGAAGAGTTCCAGGAATTGCATCAAGCATTCTAGAGTTGTTGGTCATCCTTAAACCATAATAGGTTGAGACTTCCATTCTTAGGTTGAAGTTTTCCCTTTTATGCGAGGTGAGACCTCCCTTTATTGGTTGAAGGTTTCCCTCTTCAAAACAATAGGAGCACTTCCTCTAGCAGAAGACTTCAACTTCTTGCCAGTTTTGGAAGAGTTCCGGGAACTGGACTAAGCGTTCCAATGTTGGTGGTCATCCTTAAACCACTTCCCTTTACACCAACATTTTGGAGAGCACATTCAGCCTAGTGTTGCCATGCATTTTTTCACATTTTGTATTACAGCTCTCTTCTTGGACTCATACATAACCCTTTGGATTAAGGGGAGGAATGTTGGACACCTAATCCTCAATGGGTTAAGGAGTCCAAGAGACCTTGGGTTGTGGAACCCAACAGTCACAATATGTAATATAAATGTATATCGTTCAGATTCTCTTCTGTCCATGTGTGTTTAACAAGATTGAAGATCAGGGATTACCACTCCCCAACCAGAATGAGGGAGGCTTTGGCAAGAGTGCCCCTTTACTAACAATCAATACAAAACCTAAAGGCCAACCGGATTGACCTAAAGTTCAGTCCTCCACTACTCTTAGGACTACTGGAAGGGGTTAAGGAAGAAGAAGAAAAACAACAAGGGGAGGAAGTAGACAAAAAGGTAGGTTTTCATGACAAGGAAGAAGACATCACCTCAGAATCATGGGATGTTAGGGAAGCAGTTAAGGCCATCAAGGATGAAGAACTGGATTGGTTACTCAGAGGATGAGCAACCCATTCAGCAGGGGGAGATGATGAGCCCCAGAAATGGGTAATTATATGGGCTCATTTTTTCTATTGTTTCCATTTAATCCACCATTCTCCATAGTTTTTCGCATGTTTTTTTAATATATTTATGTTAATTGAGTGAATGGGGATAGTCATTAGACCACAAAGTCTAATAAGTGTTTATTGCTGATTTTTAGACATTTTTGGGCCAAGACCAGGCATTTATGAGCATATTGACAGCCAAAACTCAAAGAAACAAAGTTGAGGACCTATAGGAAGGGTGTCTCCTGCATTAATGACCCCTTTCTCAAGTTCTCCACTAGCAGCTCGGAGTTTAAGGGCCACCACATCGATGATCACAAGGGCAGCTGAGCAGTGCTAGTGAAGTTGTTGTTAACTGCAAGTTTTGGTAGCCGAGTTCCTAAAGTTTAGGAGGACTGTTGGGGTTCTTAGGTTGTATAAATAAGAAGGCCTCAGGTCTCAGTAGGTTAGCTATTGAACAATTTATTTTCGGACTTTAGTGTAGCTCTGCATTCAGCTCATTTTCGAGCTGTTTGTGTAAATAATTTTGTGACATGACTATTATTTTTTGAACAATGAAGATGAATTCGGCCTTGAACCAGCACTGATATTTCTAAGGGGGTTGTAGCTCTTGGGGTTGGGCCCAACCCAAGTTTCCAATACCTCCTTCTTGTATTTATATGTGTTTTTCTTGCATTCATGAAATAATTTATGTTATTTAGATTAATTCTTGCTTTATTACTTAGGTTGTTTTTGATGATTAGAATAGTTGTTCTTGCTTCAGGTTGATTAGTTAGTTTGCTACAATAATAGAAAATATCCTCAAAAATGCTACCAAGTAGGCTTTGAGCTCCTTTCTCCCTCCTTGGGACCATGAATTGAGACCAAAGCAATCTTGCTGCCACCAAAACATTGTTTTTGCTTTCCAATGCAATTGCTAGTGTGTGCATTCAAGTTGGAAAAGTTGATATCAGTTGTATGTACATGCTTGGATTTTCCTTGTTCAATTTTCATAGCCTTCTTGCATCATTTCCTATCCATAAAATTCTGTTCAGCACTTTTCTATTTTTTTAGGACAAAATTAGGTTAAGATAGGTAAAACTCTATTTTTTAAATTCTCCTTGAATCCGTTTTTAGAATCAGGAGTGCAAATCACTTGAATACCACCCCAGCTTATCATCCTTTCATCACCCAACCTGCTCTGGTCCATTTCTCAAGGTTTTCTCCACTCATTCGCCACATTTTCCCAAACATCGCTAATTTCTATGTTTTTGTGCAAAATCACTTTCTTATCCTTTGAACCAATCCAACCATCACCTTCATGTTTGATATTCATTGATAAAGTCCTCATCCAACCTTCATTTTCCTTTTTCCCACCATTTTTCCTCCTCCAAACCTTCAGAAATCACTTTCAGCCTGCTCCTTTAGATCCCCTGCAGACTTCCTGTAGAAGTTCATGCAAACGATTTTTTGAAATCTGATCACCATGGAATTCTCCAGAAGGGTGCTAGGGACTCCTTAGGTCGTCACCACACCTTCCTCATCACCTTCAATAGCCAAATCCATCTCCTTTCACCACCAAACCTCTACACACTAAAATAGTTAAAACACACACATAATAATTCTGCATAAAATTGCTCGAAAGTACAAAAATATGGTTCTTCCACATTTTCCTTCAGAAGTAGATTAAGCACATGCATTTTACCTTGACAGTAATCCATGGCATCCATTCCAGTACTTTCATCTCTTTTTCTTGCAAAAGTAGGGTTAGTGGGTAAAACTAGGGTTTGCTAGGGTTGTACATTTCCTTTTAGCTTTCATCCTCTTTCTGCAAGTAGAATAGCCTCCATTGAGTTAGCTTTCTTCCATCACAACTAAAAGCTTCTTTTGAGAACTCATAGAAGTTATCTTGAGCTCCTAGCAAACTTGTGCCAGCTGATCAAGTGACAACTTGCAGTAAGAGCTAGCACTTGTGCATACATCACCGTCGGTTCCAAGTTTGTTACGAACTACCAGGTTGATAAAAGTAAAGAAGGGAGTCCCAGGAGTTGCAACATCATTGTTGCAATACTGGAGCCCACCAGGAACATGAAAAGATAAAGTTTGAGCTAAAGGAGGAAGAATTAGACTCTACAGCAAAGGAGGAATTCGAGGATGAAGAGCGACAAACTCCAGGTGTGAGAAGATCAATTTGAGAAAGAAGGCATCTAGAAAAGTATAGTCCATATGCTTTCTATTCAAATTTTGCTTTATCTATTACTGACGATGATCCCAGAACTGTGAAGGAAGTAATAGATTCAGAGGATGGAAAACTCTGGAAAGAGGCCATGGTTGATGAAATGACATCTTTACACAAAAATGAGGCTTGGGATTTGGTGGAGTTGCAAGCTAGAAGGAAACCCATTGGCAACAAATGGGTAATCAAGAAGAAGACAAATGCAGAAGGAAAGGTGGAGAAATACAAAGCTCGGTTGATAGAAAAAGATTATTCCCAGGTGCCACAGATTGATTTTGGTGATATTTTTTCTCCTGTTGCCAAGGTAACTTTTATTAGACTACAGTTATCTGTTGATGTTGCTTTTGATTTTGAGGTAGAACAGATGGATGTGAAGACAACATTTCTTCACGGGGATCTCGAAGAGGAAATCTACATGAAGCAACCTAAAGGCTTTATGGTGAAGGGTAAGAAAGAACTAGTATGCAAGTTAAATAAGTCTTTGTATGGGTTAAAACAGTCACCAAGGATGTGGTATCAGAAATTTGATACATTTATACGGGGACTCGGCTTCACCAGAAGCAAAGAAAATCACTGTGTGTATTTTAAATTAATTGGTGACCGTGTTATTTATTTGGTCTTGTATGTGGATGATATGTTGTTGGTTGGAAATGACAAAGAAATTATCCAAGATTTGAAGACCGAATTTCCCTCCAAATTCGACATGAGAGATCTTGGTGCTGTAAACTATATATTGGTCATGGAAATTAATAGAGATCGGGCAAAGAGGAAGCTCTGGTTAAACCAGAGGAAGTATGTCGAGACAATATTGTAAAGATTTAATATGCAGGATAGTAAAATGGTGAAGGTTCCTATTCCTATAGGTGTAAAGTTATCTGCTAAATAGTATCCCTAGACACAAGAAGAGGAAAAGGACATGTCCCATGTTCCATAAGCAAGTGTAGTCAGTACCCTAGTGTATGCAATGGTTTGTACTAGACTAGACATTACACATTCAGTGGGAGTATTGAGCAGGTTTATGTCAAAACCAAGAAAGGAGCATTGGACAGCAGTGAAGCAGGTTTTTAGGTATTTACATGGCACTAGCGATTATAGTTTATGCTACCGAGGAAGACCAAGATTGGACAAAGTGTTGGATATTCGTGGCTTTGTTGATACAGACTGTGTTGGAGATCTAGATCAAAGAAGATCTACAAGTGGGTATGTGTTTAACCTATTTGGAGGTGCATTCAGTTGGATGAGTAAGAAACAATCTATAGTGGCACTATCAACTAGAAAGGAAAAATACATGGCAGCCACTCATGCAAGCAAGGAAGTAGTTTGGTTGCAGAGATTGTGTTCAAGTATGGGGTTAGTATAGGGAGCTATAAGGATAGACTGTAATAACCAAAGTGCAATTTTCTTGGCAAAGAACCTTGCATATCATTCAAAGAGAAAGCACATTAATGTTTAGTATCACTTTGTGAGGGATATGATAAAAGACTAAAAGGTGTTGCTAGTACAGGTGGATACTTTGAAGAACACTGCAGATGCATTGACTAAATCTGTGAGCTTTGAGAAGTTCTCTTGGTGTAGAGAAACAATGGTCGTTGCAAGGTTAGATAAATGACTAATCTCTCTTGTGGTCCCCTATGGAAAGAAAAAAACAAGTGGGAGAATGTTGGGTTGTGTTATATTTTTTGCACAACTAGCCCACATAGTTAACCGGGGGGTTAGAGGGGGCGCAAAGGCCCCCCTTCGTTGCACTGATTGTGTAGCAGCAGGGTCACAGGGATCTGAGGGGTACTCGTAACCCCACTTTATGGGGTGTGGGACAGTGCCCCAGAAAATTTTGGTTTTGGACCCTATGTTAGGTTGGGCAAACCCACCTATGGTTTTGTGCATGATTTTCGCACATGGTTTTGGATGCAATGGTTTTCGGTCCATGGTTTTGGATGTGATGGTTTTTGGTCCATGGTATTGGATGCTTCGGCATGTATAAATATGTATTGTAACATTGAAAGGAACATAATGAAAAATCAAGCTAGTAGTCCCGATTTTGGGATCTAGGGGAAAATCTCTTTGTATATGTGTTTTATGTGTTATCCTCTCGCATTGCTTATTTTCTGTGTTTTAGAATTCACATTTAGGTAATTTTTATATGAGGTTAAAACCTACAGGTGGAAATTGTGATTAGGGGAAGTGTTGGAAATATTAATCTCGACTACCGCATTTAATACACTGACAACAACTAGATTTGTGGAATACCTCAACTGCAGGTTGTGATTTTATTTGCAGGTGGAAAGACTAAAGTTTTGAGAAGAAGTACAAACTAACCATTCCACAACAAATCAAATAGTTAAAGAAATTAATACAGAGTTGGTAAAATGTATGTCTAAAAATTTACTATGCAACTCTTAATTGTAGTTCGCAACCTCTGCAAGTTCAAAAAATCCCTCATTTTATATGATTTCCCATCCCGTGTCTTAATTATTTGCTCTGTCATGAATTAATGAGTCAAAGTTATATTTTCATAAATAAGAATTTAAAAGTCATTTTTCATAGTTGAGAGAGTCGAGGGTGAATGTCCGAGAGGTAGAGAGGAGAGGATTGTGGAGAAAATATTGGTGGGTGCTTGAAAACAAGCCTTTATGGAGTTTTACAGAGTGTTACTCTACAAGCCCAGTAAAGTATAAATCGAGCTAATATATTTTGTTTCAGATGGAGCTGCAACCTCCATTTACAAAGCGAATGTATTTTAATATGTTTTATATCATAATCTAAAGTGTGGTTTGTTACGATATGGTTTTCAATTTTCACGAATAGCTTTACCACCACCATTTTTGTTTTTACTTTGTTTTCCCGTGAGAAAATTTTTGTGTTTTATTTAAGCCTCTGTATAGTTGTGATTTTCTTTCTGAAAATGATTTGTCTTAGAAAACTCCTCTCCTCTACCCCTGTAAAATTTCTAATAGTTCAAGTAAGACATTTTTCACAACTTTTGTGAGGGCACATGGAAACCTCCCACATAATTCCCTTCACATGGATGTGGTGCCAAATGGACTCCTTATCTGCCATATGTGTTCAAATGTTGCAAGTGGCTTTAGGGCTAGATTGTTCATCATAGAATTATGTATATAAATCATCAAGAAGTTTAACTTGAAGGTTAAACTTGGACATGTATATATTATGTCTGGATATGGTGTCCAAGACTGGATGCTGCAATATATATTTGTGCATTGACATACATACATACATACATACGTGTATATATATATATATATATATATATATATATATATATATATATATATATATATATATATATAGAGAGAGAGAGAGAGAGAGAGAGAGAGAGAGAGAGAGAGAGAGAGAGATATAAGGGTGGTAAATACTTAGGTGGTTGGCAATAATGTATTATAAATAATATATAACATTAATCCTTCTCCCAATTATTTTGTGTTAAGCCACCAACTTAGCAATGTAGTAGGCCTACAACTTAAAAAAGTAAGACATTGCATTCGTAAGGAACATATAGGTTATGATATATACAATTTCCATTACTTCTTGGGCATCAAGTCATACATGAATAAAAGTATACATAAAATATATTACAGTGTCAGCGATTGCAAGATAATCATATTGAATAGAGGAAAATCCATGCACGCCTTATATGTGGAAATAAAATTGAAGCTCAACCTGATAATCAAGAATATTACATATGTCGTGTATGTGTGTTTATATATATACTCCATGGTTATTTTCTGAAGTAATTTCAAGAGATGTTACATATGGAATCAAATAAAAACAGGTTGCAACAATGTGGCCTTTAAGTTGACCATGATTTTGTTAACAAAATGAATGCTTGCTTTTACACATAATAAAAGGAAGAGTAAGAAGAAAATATAAAGTTATGACATAACCACGGGGAGACATTGACATAGGTGATGAAAAAATTTAAGCACATGTAGGTGAATGAGCACAATTATCCACAATGGAATTAATGAATATGGTGAGAGATATGAGGTAAATGTTAGTGAATCTATGTCTAGGACATGAGAAATTGTTAAAAGTTAGTGAAAATAAAGAAAAATTCATTAAGAACTTCATATGAAGATCTAATCCCAAGGAGATAGAAATAGTAAGGAAGGAAGAAAGTTGTGGAGAGACATTCAAGTAGGACTCTGAAGAGGTAGCTAAAAGAAAAGAAGATAGATCTGAGGGGGAGGAGGAGCTCGGTTCATAGAAATTTCATTTGAAGACTACGAATCCAAAAATCGAACTACAACGAGAATTTGGAAAGATAAACCCCCAACTTATGTTGGGAATCAGAAGAAGCAACAGAGGGGTTGTTGTTTAATATCAATCAGTACTTCCAAGTCTACGATTATTACATTGAGTTAAAAGCTAAATTAGATACCTATTAACTATAAGTAAAATCTCACTATTGGTGGGAGAATTCAAAAGAGTACATAATTTAGAAAATAAAAATATTAATTTGGAAAAATTCCATATACTGTTTAAACAAAAATACTTAACTGAACGATATTTTGATGACAAGGCCAAGAAATTTCATGATTTGAAACTTGGTGAAATGTCAATGGATGAGCTAGTGAAAACATTTACTCATTTTTTAAGGTATGTACCATATATTAGAGAGGCAAAACCTAAGGTGCAAGACTTTATCATTTGTCTCCCTCTCTCATTTAAGGAATTAATTTAGTACAATAATCCTAAAAAAATGGATGAAGACATCAGAAAAGCAAGAATATGCTACCAATAGGATAAGAAGATGAATGAAAATATGAAATCATGGCCTAATAAAATAAAGGAATATTTTCCCAAGGTGGAAAAGGAGAAAAACCTATATTGTTTAAGCAATTTCATAAAGGCAATCAAAGTAAGAATTTCAATAAAAACAATAATCATACACAAAAGACTCAAGCACAAACTTGAATTAGATTCAAAGAGACATAATTAAGTAATAAAAGATTTAATGGAAGGATAAAGAGCCCTTAAAATGATGGGGCTATGGAGAACCCCATATTTTATGAAATTGTTCCTACAATACAATATTTGTA
Organism: Pinus taeda; assembly: GCA_000404065.3. Classification (NCBI taxonomy): domain Eukaryota; kingdom Viridiplantae; phylum Streptophyta; class Pinopsida; order Pinales; family Pinaceae; genus Pinus; species Pinus taeda. The sequence continues at coordinate 230,127 of APFE030094793.1, forward strand.
CATAATCCACAGAATATTCAAGAGGCCTCCACCATTAATGATTTGGCTAAGAATACTTCACATATCAACATAACATTGGAGGAGTGTTAGGAAAATAATAAATCCACCGTTGTGGAGTTATAAGGTACTATTTTTAACCAATTGGATTCTATTTTGATAGGAACTAGTGCTAGTCTGAGTAATCTTAGTCCCAAGATTATAGATAAATGTAAATTAAAGTATGAAAAATACAAAGATTCATTGTTGGTCTAGTCAGGTACTAGTACAAAATGAAAAATTACTAATTCGGTGAAGACATGCCCAATCATGCTAAATGAGAATTAGACAACTATGAATTTCAACATTCCCCCAAAAAATTCATATGATGTTTTGGTCTGGATCTACTGTTTGGAGGGGCATAGGGAAATTGTTAATTTCCTTGATTAAATTGTCACTTGCATTCTAGTAAATGGAGAAACTCAAATTGTAAAAGGCATAACCAATCCCATTTATGTGAGAAAAATAGTTTCTTTACAATTAACGAGGGCTCCAAGAAAAGTATGTTAGTTGTTTTCCATTCAAGTGGAGGACCAACCACAAGATAGACAAGCTAATTCTTGAATGATTTAGAAGTTACTGAAGACTATCAAAATGTATTTCCTGATGATATTCTTTGTTTTCCACCTAAGAGAGAGAAAGGTTTTTCTATAGAATTAATACTCGAAGGCATACCAGTATGAAAAGAGCTATATCGAATGAGTGTATGAAAATTAGTGGAATTAAAAATGTAGTTACAAGAACTATTAAACAAAGGGTATGAAAGATTGAGTGTTTCACTATGGACTTCACTACTACTATTTGTTAAAAATAAATATGAGTCATTCAAGTTATTTAATCATTATTGGAAGTTGAATAATAAGTACCCCCTACCCAATATTGATGATTTATTTGACCAGGTAAGAGGGGCGACTGTGTTTTCTAAAATAGATCTCACATCTGGTTATCACTAGCTGAGGATGAAAGAAGAAGACATTCCAGAGACAACTTTTCGAGCTTGATGTGGCCATTGTGAGTTTACAGTGCTTCCTTTTGGACTTATGAAAGCACCTTCTACTCTTACATGTTTGATGAGGAGCACAAACAACAATTAGAAATAATGTTGCATACTTTGCATGAACATCACTTATATGCTAAGTTAAGCAAATGTGAATTTTATTAAGATAAGATATAATACGTAGGCCATGTGATATCTAAATATGGGATAGTAGTGGATCCGAGAAAGCTAAATGAAATTCTTAACTCACCAATTCCTAAGGATGTGGAGGATGTAAGTTCATTCATGGTTATCACCAAATACTATCACAAATTCACAGAGGAATTTTCTAAATTATCTTACTAGATAACCTTCCTACAAAAGAAAGCAGTGTACTTCAAGTGGGCTCAAAAATGAAAAGAAATATTTGAACTGTTAAAACATTTAGTTAATGTAGCACATGTGCTAAAAATAACAGACCCTCATAGATACTTTTTGGTGTGTATTAGACAATTGTTTGGAAGGTTTGGGGGGTATTCTTATGTAAGAAGATCATGCAGAGGCATATGAGTCCCACAAATTAAAGGATGATGAAATAAATTATGTAGTGTACAACCTCAACCTAGATATAGTCATCTAGGCACTTAAAATGTGGAGACACTAGTTAATTGTTAATAACTTTACCTTAATTACGAATCATGTGGATTTAAAATATGTTTTCATCCAACCTCAGCTGAATGTTAGGAAAGATAGATGGATGGCCTTCTTGAGTGAATATGAATTTGACATTAAGCATATAAAAGGAAAAGAAATCAATGTAGCAAACGCGCTAATTCAAAGTCTAAAATATATTTGTGAGGTAACAATAAGTAGTGTTGAAATAGATTTCATGGAACAAATTAAAATATAAGCATTAGAAGGTAATACTTATAATGAGATTTGTGAATATATGAAAATTAAAACTCACCATGGAAAATAACTAGATTACGTGATTAATGAAAATGGGTTGTTAACATATAAAAACATAATTTATGTTTTGTATATGGCTAGAATTAAACAATTGATATTAGAGAAACACTAAAAACCACCCTTCTCAGCTCACCCAAGTTATAAGAAAATTATTACCACTCATAAAAAGGATTTTTTCTGGCTTGGTATGAAGAATAAGGTAGCTAAGTACATGGAAATGTGCCAAGAAAGTGAGCAGGTAAAAGTAGAAATCAACAATAGGATTATTGAACCCCTTGTCTATACCAAAATAGAATTGGGAAGTAATTTCATTAGATTTTATTATGAGGCTAGCAAGGACTAGGAAACAACCAAAATTTACAATGGTTGTGGTACACAAGTTCTCTAAGACTGCTTCATATTAGTTCAATCTACCTATAGAGCTTTGTAGGTGGCATAAGTATTCATGAAAGAAATTTTTAGGGTTCATGGAATACCAAAGAATTTTATATTAGAGATCGATGTAAAATTCACTTCCAATGTTTGGAAGGCATGGTTTATTGGGATGGGCACATAACTAAGTTTTAGTACTATGTAACATCCATAAAAATATGGGAAATATAAATGGTTAATTAGGTCCTTCAAGGCATGCTACCCATGTACATAATGATTGATCGCATGAAATGGGAGGACTATGTGCATACAATTCAATTTTCCTATAATAATAGTTATCAAGCATCACTCAAAATGATTCTTTTTGAATTTCTCTATCAGAGGAAGTGTCATATCCCCTTAGTTTGAATTTTGTGTGAATATAGGCTTTTGCTATGGCTATATCTCATACATGAAATGGAGCAGATGGTGAAAAATATCAAGCGGAACCTAAAAGCCATCTAGGAAAAGAAGAAAAGTTACACAAACTTTTAAAGGACACATAAATAAATTCAAGTGGGTGAACATGTATATATTAAAGTACGACAAAAAATGACTTCCTTAAAATTGGGGAACTTTTCTAAACTAGTCCCTCGATTTTGTGGACCATTTCAGAAATTAGCCAAGGTAGGGCTAGTGGCCTATGAGCTAGCACAACCAGCCCATGTTAGGGTTCATAAATTATTTAATCTTTCCTTTTGAAAATTTGTATTCACGATCTTTCTCATATTATTGATTGGAATGTTGTACAATTTGAACTCGAAGCCGAGCTCAAATTCAAGCCTCTACAAATTATGGACTGCAAAGAAAGTAGACTCTGAAATCAAGTTATCACCTAGTTTAAAGTTTAATGGAAGCAATTTGGGGCCGAGGAGGTCACTTCGAAGATGGAGAATGAAATGAAAGATGTTTTTCCTATGACATTCCAATGAAAACATTTCATGAAAATATCAAGGATGATGTTTCCTTTTAAGGGGAGGGGAGATGTGATATCCCTAGTTAATTTGTCTATCTATATGGGTTTTACAATGGACACATGGTGGAAAAGTCAAAGCAAGACAAGCAATATGAAGTGACAATGTAAATATTTATTTTGATTAATAAAAAGAAAATTGTTTGATGTAATATTATTATTTTTGAAAAGATGTTAAGGGCTTTCATGGGTGAGATTAAACTCTTAACTTCCAAGAAGATAGTTGGAATTAGTTATTCCCAAGAAGGGAGCCAAAAAGAAAATTCATCTATTTTGTCAAAAAGATAGAGGAATTCTTGGTTGAATCACAGCACCAGAGATTTCATGATTCAAGTTAAATGTCATGGGTGGAAGTTGTATAAAGAGAACTAGAGGAGATAAGGGAAGTCATTTTCCAAAGAAATGCCAGTGGAAGAGAAATATTGAATCTAAATCTACAAGCTAGCAGCACATTTATTAAGGGTTAAGAAGGTTACAATGAAGAAAGGATATTATGTTGTTTACTTGGAAGTGAGGAGTAGAGCCTAGGGGGAATTACTAAGAAACATAGATCACGGTTAGGTGGAACATGGTAGCCTTTAATGCATTTCCAGGTTGAAGACATTGAAGTGACAAGGAAAATTTCAGTTTAGATATATATAATGTCCAACCCAACTTGGGTATTAATTCATAGATGAAGATAATTATAGATATAATATATTACAGTGTCACGCATTGCAAGATAATCAAATTGAACAAGGGAAAAATGACTGAATTGTTATCTCTGCAAATAAAATTAAAACTCAACATTATGATGTGGAAATATTTCACACACACAAAATTATCTATATAATCCATGGTTTTTCTTAAAGTAATTTGAAGGGATGTTACATGACTTATAGTTTTCATGGCATGTGGTATTGATAAAACATGATACTCACCCATGGTGTTGTAAAAAAACATATTTTCATGTTTAAAATATCCATGGTAAGGTAAGGTGAATAGAATACATGTTTTTTTACATGTATGTAATTTAAATCATATATTAATTCTTGTTGTAATAAATAGTAATAATATTTTTAAATAAAGTTTTAACTTAGTTAAATTTTATGATTGATCTTGGCAATGTGAGGTGTATCTTGAAGTAAGTGTTTCGTTGCATGCTATTTAATTTACATGATTTAACTAGATTAACTCTCTCCTTTCTTTTTTTCTCTTTTTCTTTAAACTATGGTGAATTAGTGGTATGTTGAAGTAATCAACAACTTATAACTTAGAAAGAGCTTTAACAACAAACTATGCTTCCATGCTCTCATCCACTCATAGTCATCCACTCATAGTGGAACTCACTAGTTCAGATCCAAAATAAAATAAAATAAAATATGTACGCCTATATAAACTTTCAAAATAAAATAAAAAACAAAACCTATTCCCACCTATAAAATTCTATAAACGAATCTTATAGGCTTATTAAAAAAATCATAATGTATTATTACCCTATGTCTTTTTCAGCCCATTATTTTAATAATTTATAATCGTTATTATCATGAAATACACAATCGACCGTGACAAAGCGGACTTCTCCAGTTCCAAATTTTAACCATACACATCACAAATCACATGGTACCATCGATTTATTATCTTCACCTAATCCTGAAAATTTTCAATATTTTATTTCTCTTTTCATTTATGAATCTCACCACCATTATTACAATTTATTAATATTTGCGAATTTGTGGATATGAAGAGCGACCTACCAACGGACTCGCGTGCAACTTTTGAATTTCCATTGTCTTCCTTAACATAGAATACTCCTTGCATATGATCACGACGGGAAGTACGCCCTCGTAGATTTAACTTAGAGTTCATGACATAATAAATAAGCGTTTAACATTCCTCGGTTGGGCAGATATCTTTAATTGCCTTATACAATATATATATATATAGAGGGTGTATATATATTATATATATTATAATATATATATGTTATAGGAGTTTTTGCTGAATACTTTTAAATAAAATAGTGCTTTTTTAACGTTTTTATTAAAGAATTAAAATTTGGTGTTAAAAAAGTTATTAGCAAGAGTTATTTTGGTAGAAATTATATAGGAAAAAATTTTGCCGATGCGTTTCGAACCAACGAGTATGTTTCGATGCAGATCATGGCATAGGCTTAAATAAAAAGCACTCTAGAGTCCAAAAGATCATATAACGGCTAGTTTATGAAAATTAATATTTTAATAATGATTATTAAGATCATAAACTAGTCATTATATGATCTTTTTGTCTCTACATCGTCCTCTATCTAAACCTATTCCATGATGTGCATCTTCATCTAGTCTTGATGATGAATCACACTACTTGGTTCGAAACACGTCGTCAAAATTTTCTCCTATGTGATTGCTACCGAAAAGATTGTTTTTAATGAAATATGAATCAGAGAAGCCTGAATTCAGAGATACTAAAGGTTATAAAGAAAAAATCTTGAAAATTGGAGGGTTTGGTTCCTATTTTTCATATATAATAGCACTTCAATTTTGTAGTTGGGTAAGGATTTCCTAATCGCAGACTCAAAGTCTTGTTGTTCTTATCTTTAAAAGTGGGGATAAAAATAATCCCTCTAACTACAAGATGATTATGATTAATGTCATCTTATCCAAGTTATATTAAAACATTTTGGAAAGAAAATCTACATATGCCTTCAAAGCCTCTAAAAAGCAGTTGAAGGACATGCCAACTTTAGGCACTATCATTCAACTCAAAACCATCTTGTTACAGTTAGGATAAATGTGAAGGTTTGTTGCAATGATAAAATCAATCGAGCTTGTTGTTTGATTGATCAAAAAAAACTTTTGGCAGAGTGCACAAGGCTAATCTTTGAATAAATTTGAAGTGCTAAAGTTCCTTTTGAGTTAATTGTTACTACAATAAGGTTATATTGGAATTTTATTTCCATGTTTAAGAATGATCATAGGCAATTCATAAAAAATAAATATAACATAGGAGTCAAACGAGGCTCCCCCCTATCCCCTACTCTCTTTGACATATGCATAGATATGTTACAATTGTAGTTGGAAGATGTTTGTTTCACTAGCACAACTTTTTGTCTTATAGTCATCATACTTCTTCTTTATGTTTATGATATTGTTCTTATGGAAATGAATCCCTATGACCTCAAAAATCATCTAAGCAACTTTATATCTATCTTTATTAAGATATACACAACTAAAGCTATGATAATAAAATCTAATAAGAAAACTTATGGAACATTTGTATACGACACCATGTTATTGGTGGAATTGTGCTCATACAAAACACTTGGAATCAATATTCATCACAAGCCCAAGTGGAGCTATGTCTTGACAAAAGGATAGAGGAGGATGGAAATCTAGTTTGAAAACAAGTGTAAATTAGTTGACATTTGGTTGTAGGATAATAAAAGGGACCTCTTTGATTCTCTTGTCACTCCTATTAACTTACACTTATGTATAATTTGGAGATGCAGTATCTCTATAGCATCCCAATGAAAGACGGAATAGATCTAAAAAAAGTATAAGTAATAATCTTAATATTAAAGACAATACATCCCATCATCATCATTTCCCCTATTGACTAGATGGCCATGGTTAGGTTCTTCATCAGAAAAACAATATAAAGAACATGGATGGAAAGACACTTCCCAAAAAACATTCCAAGTCCATCCAAAACCACTTGTGGCTTTGGTGATGATGTTATAAATATACCTAATCTCTGCTAAATAATTAGAAAATATAGGAATATGTCATCTAGAGTTAAAGGAAAACTGTGGTGCTTTAATGAATTAGGAGATAAAATCATGTTAAGGTACTACAAGAAGGTGCTCAACTCTTATTTCAAAGATCATAAGTATCTCTTAGTCTTCACTACTACACAAAAGAAAAACCACAATTCTAAAATACGAACCAACTCTCATGAGTTATGTAATGAAACTTTGTGTTGGACCTTCTCAAAATACCATGGGATGTAAGAATATGTTATCTTGGTGGCACTAAGAAGGTTGACGATGAAATAAAACTTTTTGCTAGAGTTCCTTACTAATGCTCAAATTTGATGTCAATTTCAAAATATTTTTCACAATACCAACCTTTCTAAGATTCTAAATGTCAAAATCTTAATACATTGGAAAAATTCTCCTAACACCTTTTTAATTTAAAAATAAGAAATCTTTTAAAGATATCTAAGTGGTCTCTTACATTTTAAATCTAGGGTATACCAAATTTAGTATCAAATAGAATATTTTGGTCATCATTATCATCACCGTCAATAAACTTGTTAGTATGAATTAGTGTATTTAAGTAAAAAAAAAACATTTTTTTGTTTTTTCATGAGAATTATCTTTATACTTCATATGAGGAATATATATGTTTCCGTCCTTTGAAAGATTGTTCAAACTCAACAACACTCAAAGTTGTTATAACAAAGTTCATCATATCACTTGCAAGGAATCTAAATCGGGTAAATAGATATTAATCAATCCTCCCAACCACCTAAAATATACGCAATTCGAAAAATAAAGAAATAAATAAAATAAACTAAACTAAACATTTATAAACATAAAACTTTCAATTCACTAAATACCTAAATAACATTTTTATAATGATGATGATTAAAATCTACCAAAATAAATATGATATATATAACGTAAAGTAAAAAAAATATTTAAAATTTTTTTTAACATTTTATTTATATATTTCAAAAAACAATATAAAAATGTTATAAAATTAGCATAATTTTGTTAAAATTTCAAACTAAACGAATAAATTAAGAAGAATTATATAAAACTAATATTTTATATACAAATATACCATTTAAATAATTTATTTAAAAATATTTATTTTTTGTTAAAATATTAACCACTAGTAATTTAAATTCGTAAAAATAAAATTTTAATTAAAAATAATACACGAGAAAACAAAATTTATTAGGTAAAGTACACAAATTTTGACACCTACAATATTGATTTAAAACTATCCATTATTGATGATTCAATTGCAATGTCGTTTGAAAAAAAATATATGATAGTATATTTACAATATAAGCTTTGAATATATGGAAGAAATAAATTTTAGAATTTTAGAATTTATTTTCAAATATTATAAAAATTAAATATATTAATTATTATTTAAAAACAAGTATGTCATGTTTTTATAATATCTTAAAATTCATGATATTCAATAATATATAATTTTTATTAAAATTGATATTAATTGGTATTCTTTCTTTTCTTAAGAATGAAGCGAAAAAGGAACTAAGACTTTTGCGCTTGATCTGTTGGCTTTTCACATTACAAACAAAAAACGATTAAACTTCGAATATTACACACTTACCTCATTTCCATTACATGCCACCAAGGTTGGTGACCAAGACACATCTTTGTTATGGAGGATACGGTGATCATCGACTTCAACATTGGCATGTCAATATTGGTTTCCGAGTATTTCGCAGTCACCGGAGGGTAACTCTCCCAAGGTTAACAACCAACACCTTCCGAAGGCACGCCAAGTGCCTCGATTAAGATCATTTGTTGATTGTTCATCATGTGCCCCCATGTGTCCCATATGCAACTTATCTCAGCCCTACCTCTTCCAAGTGGGCTAAGCAAATCCTCTAGGCTAATCAGATCTAATGAAAAGGACAACACTTCAAAGCCCTTCTATTTTTTGGAATTTTAATTGGGGGTGGGGTGGGTTATATACAATTTGTTGTGTGTGTTCTTGATCTAACCTCGAAACCACATTGATTAGTTAGGCCCACTAGGATTCTTCATGAGCTCCAACAATCACTACACATCCATGGTCAACATGTTTAACACTTCAAAGCCTTACAAAACTAGTTCTTTGCACACATATTTAGGTTCTTCCATGTCACTATCTCCCAATTTTCATGCCATGTCATTGTCAGTTATCTTCTCCTCAAGCTACCACATCATCTCTCTTTCACATGTCGTGTCACATCACTGCCATATGTCACTCAATAAAGAGCCACTTTTCCACCAAAAATGGCCAAATTCAGCTACCACATGTAACTTCCATAGAGTTCCATCTTTCATCCTATACATGTCACCACCGCGTGTCATAGCGAGATTCCCATGTCATCTCTTGGCCACCTCGCACCTCAAAAAACATGGTAAGGCTAGCCACTGTCTACTTACCACCAATTATTTTTTATGTACATCACTTGGTTCTAGAAATTGGATAAGCCAAGTACGATGTGACTAGGGTTTATGACCGAGAGCCTTGCTATCCACTACTCACTGCTCACTGCTCATTGCTTTGTTTGCACATTGGATGGACCAAGCAATTTGGTACAAGGTTGGGAGCTATAGCAACTACCTATGATTAGGGGTTGGGACTAGTGGCTTACCACTCCACCACTCATCAGCCTTTGTGCTTCCTCTTGAGATCCTTTCAACTTTTGCATCGGTCCAATGGGGGTGGGGGAGGTGCATGCTAGAACCATGACTAGATGGAACCTTGCCTGAACTGCAACACTTCAAAATCTTATTGGTCCTCTTCCTTTGGGAGTTAGACTATTAGTGTTATATGCAATTAGAAAGCTCTTTGAAAGGGCTCTCAAACCAAGAAATTTTCATGTTCCTTTTAGCGTCTCCCTAAACTTGACATCATTAACTAGATTTGACATCAATGACAACAATTGGACAACCACTACCAACTTTCTCAATAATATCCCCCTTTCGCATTGATGGCAACACCACCAAACATTTCTATCATCAATGAAAACACTGCCAGCTAACAACACTTTCTGTGTCAAGCTGAAGAAATTGCAACTAAAGACTCACTCTCCTCCTTTTCCTCTAATGAGTTAGAGATTGATCACTCTTTCCCTTACTCTCTTTACATCTTCAATATATCTATACATATTTCATCTAATCTCTAATTATTTCTTACTCTCCCCCTTTGACATCAATTCAAATGGGCTTAGGTATTCCCCCTCTGACCATTCTCCCCCTAAATTGATATAAAATGCTACTAATTATTCTCCTCCTTTGACTAAAATCCCCTGATCCACTGTGCACAACCATATGTTGGTAACCTGATCCATGAGATCTCAGATCTTCGAACCTTAGCAGTATCCTTAGTATTTCACTTTACTACTATACTCTAACCCAATGGTCAATAGATAACAAATGAGACAACAACAAGAGGACAATTATCTGTTTCTCAGGCTTGTCAAATAGTGGATGACTCGTTAGGTCTTAGAACTTCTTTATAGATCTTAAACTCCAATTGACCTTGGACTTCTATAACCTTAATTCTTCATGAGGTTTCTATGCCTTGAGGTCATATGTTGGCCCCGCTTAAAGTAATATGACTTCCTAGTGTCTTATTTCATTGACGTCCTCACAAACGGGAAATTCCCCATCACCTTCTGTGCTAAGGTACCATACCCCCTAGGCATGATACATATTGTAGCTAGATTGGTGCTTCACTTATGCTTGTTTAAAGTCTTAAATTTTTAATTCATTTTTCCCTTCAACTAAATATAGTGAAGGGACTGAATTGGCTTATGGCATAAAATTTTAGCTTCCATGGCTTAGTACTTAAATTATGTATTAGTTAAAGAATCACACATAGTGGTTGACTTGAGGCAATATTAGGATGTTGTATTTTTCTTCTTTCCTTGAAACTTAGGCCATTACGTTGTGCTAATTGAAATTTTTGTATTATTATAAGCCCAACTAACTTGCCCACGAATACCTTCTCTCCCCACCCAAAGTGATGTAACAATTGACATGAAATCAATCTGATGAACAATATTAATTTAGGTTGCAACTTATGCAGAAGCTTATTCCTTACTTTCGACTTGAAGCCATAGAACAATTGTCGAGCAACACATCTAGAAGTGGAGATGAATTCAAGTCCCAACAGGTCTAAATGTTAAACTCCCTTCGACCACCCCAAACAATGTAACAAGTAATGATGTAGCAGATTAGCAAGTTAAATTTCTTTTAGGTTGCAATTAGCTCCCTTTTAACGATCATAACTCCAACTAATTCTCCATATGATCCTCCTTGTAATTGGTAATGTGCTTGCATTAATAATTAAATGGTGGCATACACAACACTAAAATCATTGCATGTGAGGTATTAATGAGGACATCAAACATAGGAATTATCATAATTTTGACTGTTTTACCTCGACTAAGATCTCATCCTTGTTAATCCGACAACATTTGGACTTTGGGATACGAGGTTGAACCAATGCCCGAAGCCCTAATAAGTAATCAAAACCTAACTCTTGTGTTCTGACATTGTTGTTAGTTCCTCTCTTGATCTATTAAGAAGGAAACGATTCAAAATTTGACATAAACTAATGTTTTCTTGACCTCTTAACTCATGTTGGGGATATCCAAGTCATTAACACAAATTCTTTTACTTTAAGGAAAATTTTAGAAACTGGTGCAAGCTATTCTAAAAATGAGTTTCTAGTGAAAACAAAGCTCTTATAGGTAACAATGCTCTCTGCACATTATGACCTCGATTTAGTCATAATTCTTGTTAGTCTTTTGAATCACGATACTAAGAATGTTTTATGCCCTACTAATGATTAAGTTTTCCTTGAATTATTATAAAAATCCTTAGCCAAAATGTTTAGTTTTCCCACTTAAAGTTTTCTCTTATAAGGAGTTAAATTAGTGGTCCTCATATGTGCTGATGAAGAGAAATTCAAATTCCTTCATATTTTTGTTAAAAACCCTAGTGACATTTTTGAAGTTGCCTTGCCTATTTCGACGAGTTCTCTAAAAGTTATGTATTAGATGTTGGCCTCCTCGTAACAATTATTGAGGTATATTCAGATGATTCTAAGGTGGATGAGTCAATGCTTGTCTTTATGAGAGACCATAAATTACTATAAATTTTCTAGGGTATTTAACTAAGAACTTATATGTGGACTTGAAGACAACTCAAACCTTTCAATTAATCAAATATTGTACATACTTAATGTGCTTCATTTTGTTTAATTATCCTGAATATTTCACCAAACTAATTGAGACAAGTAAGCATAAAAGTGGAAAAGAAAAGGAGATAGACTCTTGGTCACAATTGTTGTATCCGGAAAAGATAGTTGAAGCTATACTAAATTTATAAATTGATTCTCCTCTTACGTACAGCTTAAGATGTGCAAAAGGGACCTTGATAGGATATCAGAAGAAGCCAAGAGAAATTTACATTTAACAGAGGAAAATAGCATTATATAGTCCTTTCTTCTACTTGATTATTCTATTATCCAACCCCATGTATTTGAAGGAGAGCCATCCCATTTTCCTAAGACTATCATGCCCCAATGCTTGCTTTGTAACTTGCTGAACAATGAATACAACTCAATGAGTTTCATTTCTTTTCTAAGAAAAAAATGATCGTAGTTGTGACACCTTTTACTATAGGTCAATTATTGATCAAACATAAATTTCCTTTTGAAACCATGTAAGGAATTGTTGACTTTATGTCTTGACAAATACATATCCTATCATTGTTATCCTTTATAGATCATATAAAATACAATAACATCAGTTTCTCTAGTAGGATATTCCCATGGTCCAAAGCCCGAGCTTGAAATATGAGCTAACATTTATTTTACTTCTTAGAATAATACGAATCTAACTAAAATGCAGGTGTCTCATGTGGCTATGGCTCAACAAGGTTTTGACAAGGGGAATCTTGTGGAAACAAATGCACTTTGATGAATTCATGAAGAATGGTAGGTAATTCATTCAGATAAAATTATTGTAGATGATTAATTCGAAAGTAATTCTCCAAAGAGGAAGGCATGGGAAATCAACTCTAATGAAGTACAATTTTCAAAGTAGTAAAAGATGCTAGTGATTATGATAAATAAGAAACCATGTTCTAGAAATTTGATGATGAATTACTAAAACAATTGGAAAATACTTTCGAGAAAACTAAACCAAAGTGTTCTAGAGAATAGGTTGTATCAGTTGGAAACAACACCATCCCTAATAAGCTTATAAAGGATGGAAGAAAAAAAATAGTGTTTGTTTCTAGAGGAAATGAAACCATAAATGATATCATAATGAAAGAAATAACCTCTTATTCAGTACAAAGGTTTTTATCTAATATTGATTTTGATAATAATATGTTTAATCTAATTTTTTTTAGCTAGGAAAAAATATAGACACATAATTACTTGGTTCGAGAGTAACTACCATCAACATCAACTTGGCTAAAATCAGTGACACTGACATAGTTGATTGGCACAGACAAACTAACGAGGTAGTAGCTAGGAGGTTATTCGAGTCTATGGCTAAGAACAAAAGTTTCAAACCATTATTTCTAAGGTCCAAGCACAACTTAACCATGCCATAGTCATGTTCAATACTAGAGGGAACCAAACAAAGTACCTCGAAGACAAAACAATCAAACAATCAGGTATGCTAACTGATGGTTCGATAACTAAGAAAGTCTTGGAAGGTAAGAATAGAGAAGTCAAGAGTTTAAAGTTGATGCAAAAGAACGTAGATTACAATTTGGATAGGTTATTAGAAGCTTTAAAATAGTAGTAAGACCAAGATAAAAGGTTGAAAGAAATTAAAAGTCATTAAAATTGAAGGAGGACGAATGTAAAGAATCAAAGGAAAATTTTCATAAATTAATTAAGGAAGCAATGTAAAAGGAAAATGAATATTTCGAAGAAATGAACAAATATAAAAATACTCTTGTTGAAGCCCTAAAACTAGATCCCTCAAGAAAGGTGGATTCGAATAAATTGATGTTTTTTAGGCCAATCATAATGAATTATAAAAATAATTAGAGGAAAATAAGATGGGAAGAGAAGAATTAGAAAAATGGTGGAAAAACGAGATCGAATAGAAAAATGACATCATTGAAGGCAAGAATACTATCGCATTAGATAAGGAAAAGAAAATTCAATACTTACATAAATGTCTATCATAATTCTCATTTAAGAAAGAAACTTTGACTGAGGAAAAGGACAAAGTATAGGTCATCATTGACAAGAAAAATTCTTAGTTAATGCCATATGGGAATATTGTGTAGATTGTGAAAAAATAATTATTCTAATCTCGCTATAGACATTGAGAAAATGAGCCCTGTTATAGAGGAAAGACTAAATAAGGTTGATTCTATCATGGATAGTTTCAACTGTTTAAGTAATATAGATGATGCAGGAGCATCCAAACTTCCCAATAAAAATATATTTTAACTAGAGTAGAGCTCTTTTTATTTACCAAGGATATTGGTTCACTAATTGATTATATTAATTATTTAAATGTATTTCGCTATGATCTTATATGAGCTAGAAAATCTCTAAGATTTCCCAAATATATCGGAAAGTGTGGTCGTTAGGATATGATTAGTTTTATAAAAGTTATGAATAGCTAAGATTTTGTCCATAAGGAAAAATCTAATTTACCTTGAAAAGCATGAGAGATTTAGGGAATAAATCATGAAAGCTTTAGGGAATAAAACATGAAAGCTTTCTGGAATAAAGCAAGGAGTGATTTCAGCATTTAGGAAAAGCTTATTTATGGAGTGATTTATGGGTCATTTATGGATTTCTTTAAGGATTTAGAAAAGATAGTGTATTTCTTAATTCTATTTATTGTAAGCCTATGAGAAATGAGAACTAATGACCAAATGAGTGTATAATCAGGCCAAACATGTATTTATGAATTTGGTTTCATAATAGCATTGTTACATGTTTATGGACTATTTAGTATCTATGCATATATGTTAATGAATAATTTTATATGCTTGTAATAGTTAACTAGCTGAGTAATCAGATTTATGTAGAGTTCTTGGTATTCTTAAGGTTGCAGGTTAGTGGTATTGGACACTACAAGAGGAGGTGAATTTTCCTCCATCAAGTGGTATCAGAGTCAGTACGCTCTTTGGAATTGAGGATTGCAAGCAGAGGAAGGACAAACTACAACAAGTAGCATTTAGGTAGAATTTGTGAGATAGATGTGCCACAGTAACTCTCGGTAGAATTTCCAAGAATAGGTTTCAGAGAAGGAATCAAAAATACCAAAAAGGCTAAGCTTGGGATGAAACTTGGTGAGGTATTGGTAGTAGGTATAGATTTTGCTACAAGCTAAAGGATTAGTTACAGTTTACAAGTGAACAAGGAGAGTTCACAGGACAAGAAGAAGAAGGAAAAGATGGTTATTAGTAGTCATTTGATGGGTCCAGAGAAAATTTATCATCAGAGAAGGAAGGAAGCTGAGATAGTTGCAAAAAAAGGAAATGAATGATGAATAAAGGTAGAAGGAGATAACTTAGATAAATGAATCTTTTAATAAAATAAAGAAGAATCTACAAGAGAAAAAAAAGTAGTGGCTGGAAAAAGTGATCAAAGAATTGACAAATGGAATTTACGTTGGAAAAAGAGTCCAATGGATTGTTGAGTTGCATGCACAAAATCAAAGAATATGGATGGGAAATCTGATCACAGATTGGTTAAGGATTCTTGGAGAAAGTGAGGAAAGAGCACTGGAAGTACCAAAAGAGAATTCAAGGTCTCATGTTTTTAAAACTAATGAATGTTTTTTGTTTGCAGCGAATGAAGAAATGGAAGCGCAAGATTATGTCATTTCAATCGAGGAGATATGATTGTCATATCTAACCAATAAGGAGAGAATATGTGCAGTTGGAAAGGAGTGGACATGCAATTTATTTCTGCATAATTGAAGTTTTCAGAAGATTGGTTGAGCAATCCAAGGACAAAGAGTATATTGAATTCTACAAGTCCAAGAAATGATAAGGATCAATTTTCCATGGAAAAAATGCAACAACAAGGGGAAAATAATGATGATGAGCTTCAACAAAAAATGTAGAGAATAATGGAAGAAACTCTAGACAATTGATGTCCTAGTGATTTAGTGGAACAAGAAAAAAAATTCCAACAAGGAATACATGACTTGTGTAAGATAGAGGAAAAATTGGAGATAGAGATTGAGGAGATGAGGAGGCCGATGATTAAATTGTTCGAGAGGACGAATGTTGTAGGAAAGAAAGAAGATAATAGATGTTTGGTGATGACAAAATGAGTATACAACAACATGGAAGGAGGAGAATTGCAGCATAAGTTTTGGAATCTTGGAATAATGAAGAAGATGATAATAAATAAACATCAATATGACAAGGAAAAGGACTAACTGCAAAATAAAATTTGCGATCCACGAAGATTTGTTTCATCAATACATGGTCAGGAGACCATGATTCTTTTTCACCTTGGGAGTCTGATGCAAGGGCATCCAAACTTCCAAGTCAAAACACATTTTGACTGGAGTAGAGATATTTTTATTTACCAATGGAATTGGTTCCCCAATCTATTGTATTAATTATTTAAATGTATTTCCCTATGATTTTATGAAAACTCATATCAACTGGAAAACCTCTAAGATTTCCAAAAGCTATAGAAAAGTGTGGTTGTTAGGATAGGATTAGTTTTAGAAAAGTTATGGATAGCTAATATTTTGTCTATCAGGAGAAAACTAATTTACATTAAAAAACATGAGAGATTAGGGAATAAATAATGAGAGCTTTCTGGAATAAATCAGGGAGTGATTTAATTAGGATTTAGGAAAATTTGATTTATTGAGAGATTCATGGGTGATTTATGGAGTGCTCTTAGGATTTAGAAAACATATTGTATTTCTTAATTCTATTTATTGTAAGCCTATAGGTAATGAGAGCTAATGACCAAATGAATGTATAATCAGGCCAAATATGTACCTATGAATTTTGTTTCAGAATGGAATTTTTACATGCTTATGGATTTTGTAATATCTCTTCACATATGTTAATAAATGCCTTTATATGATTGTAATAGTTAACTAGTCGAGTAATCAGATTTATGCAGAGTTCTTTGTATTCTTAAGATTGCAGGTTCATGGAATTGGACACTTTAGGAATAGGTTAATTTTCATGCATCACCAAGTTACAAGCTCTCAATTTTCCTAACATATATTAATTATTTGTAGCCCTTATGGCGATAAAAGAAGCCAAGATTTTGATCCAAGAAATAAATGATCAAATTTCTAAGACTCTGGAAATGAACAATAAGTTTAAACCAAAATAGAATTATATACAAATATTTGACCTTCCATCAACTCATACCAATATATGTTGGGTCATGTTTGAACAAGAATTTAAGGAAAAGATAAAAGAGTAAACAAAAATACAAAAATTCATATTTTTCCTATATAACAAAGAAGGAGCCATCACGAGTCAAGAAATTGTTGATTCTTTCTTTAAAGCATTTGGTGGTTTAGTGCACCTAGGTAAAATGACGCAACATCTACCGACTAATAAGCATCGAGTTGGATCAAAAAAAAAATTGTGATGAAAAAAACTAAAAAATGTTCAGTGGGTATCAAATATAGACTGAGAGAAATACATGATATTTAAGAAGGGTTTTGAAACACCCACTTTTCCTGCTTCATCTCTACAAATTGTCACTCCAACTCCACCCTTTCAATATTTTCTTGAAGATATTGAAGACATAGACATTGAAGCAACAACTATCTCTGATGATCTTGAAATAAAGAATGTAGTGATTCTATAGATTCCAATACCTACCGTTATCCCCAAGAAAATGACAAGAGTTGCTAACAGCCCCACCAAGGGCAAGAGTGTCTCTAGGAATCAATCTTATTTTATCTTATTAATTTTACTTAATTTATTTTCCAATTATAAAAACAATTGTTATGACAATTATCGAAATTTTAAATATAATGACCTTGTTTCTCATATGATGGGGTCAATGTTTTGATATGAATTAACTTATTGTTAAAAAAAATATGAATGTACTTGCTACACTCACTGATCTTGATGATATTATAATCTTATTTATGTAATCTGAATACAATATCTCTACAATTTTCTCTTTAATTTTCTATGTGGCTATATTCTAATTTATGTTGTGATTTACTTATCTGACTTGCTCAATTATTTAGATCATATCACATTACTCTATTTTGTTTCCTCTCACATATAGATATGATTAGAGGTAAACACGATTGAGGTGTTTTCAGGACTTATTATTAATTGAATTTTAAAATGGCCAACGTTGTTATTCTATTACAATAATTCATGAAAATAGACATTTACACCAATTATATGTTTTTCTTTTATTTATTTCTTGTTAAATTTCATCCTCTTTCTTGTTTAATGTACTTATGACTTGAATTTATTAACAGGTAGTATTCGGCTTGATTGATATTACATTGTTTCATTCCGTTAGATATATGAATGTCTGTTGATATTAGTATTAGCAGTATATTATTAATGTCTCTATTCTATCTTCTCGTGAAGTCAGAGAGAAGTAATAATACTTTGATATTGTGATTTCAACGCTTTTTCCATTATGATGAATTTTCAATAAAAACATAAGTATACATAGCTTATCTTTTCATTTCCTAATATAAATTTAGATTATCATTTTCTTCTCTTAATTTAGCGAAATATTATTTATTTATTGTATAATTAAGGTTTTAATCCATAATTATGATTATGTGAAATGCATGAGTTTCTTCCACTTGTAAGTCTTGTTATCACCTAAGAAACTCACCTAGGTTGTATATTAGTGATGCTCGGGAATATTACAAATTCAACAAAATGTTGGATAAAATGATGGATGAATGAAATAAATGTTGCACATTCAAGACATATAACCACTCCTACTATGACTAACCCCAGACATGGGTGAACACCCCCAAACTACAAGGCTTTCAATCACCAACTACTCACAGCTTAAGGTAAAGGTGAGAGATGAAGAAGACTGGCTGCAGCAGCAGATGCATAGGACCCTGTGATGGCCGGCTGCAATCAGTTAGGAGGTCTGCAAATCTATTATCTAACACAAAGGCAAGATGACAACTCTCTATGTATTGAAACAACAGAAACTTGCGAGCAAATTACAATGAAACAGCTAAGTTCTAGCACAGAGGTGGGATGATAGCCCCTCTGTTGCTGAAAATCAACAACATATGGAATAACGCATGACAGGCACAACCTGGAACATAGGAGAAGTGGAAAGTGAGCAAATGACAGCAAAAGAAGCCTGTATTAGTTGGAAATGAAGACCAAACGCTGCAGGTCTCATAGTATTTATCGTCTTTAGAAGTTGAAACTTACAACATAGTAGCACTCATCTAGCACTCATCAACCGATTACATCGTGTCTCTAGGTATATATAGAATCTGTTTACAAAAATATCTTTACTAAGCTTTGTGTGGAGGTGTCTTAATGGATCACCAACCACATTTACAAAATGTATGGGTTCTTTGATACACTCTGGCTATTTTAAATGAACAAAATGGCTCTTTTTGTACTTCAGAGTCCTTCCTGAACAGTTGACATATTATCTTCATAATTTTCAATAACTGCCGCTGTCATTGAACTGCTCAAGGAGCATTTTCTTTGTCCTTGGCTATGTTGTTCCTTAACTGTGGTAGCTGATGATTAAATGCCGGTAGCTAGATCATAACTTGCTTCTTCGTGTGCCCAAAATTGGCCCAAAACACAACAATTCGCATCAAAAAAGGATTACAAGCCGAAGAGGACACTGGTCGTCGGATGGATTGCATGGACGATCAAGATATGCTGACGGAAGGCAATAGGCAGATGGGGCGGAGTGAATATGCACCGTCGGATCACATATATCGACGACCGAGATCAATTGACAAGAGAAATGGAGGGACGGATGATCAGGCGATCGAGGGCCATCAGATGATAAAAATCAATGCCTAAGATTTAATTATGAATACTATCAGGAGATAGATGCATGCGGTAAATGAGGGTCATCAGATCATGATCGGGGAGATCCGACAGTTAACGGGAGGCGGAGGAGATCAACAATTAACGGGCGGGGAATCGGGTACAGTGATAGGAAATGGTTTTCCCGCACCACGTTATGGCCAAGGTTGGTTTACGTACAAGGGTATGTGATGCAATGGTTTCATGACACGTCACTGTCGAAATACCACTTCCTCGTAGGTTATATGCATGCAGGTTGATGGAGTGGGGTTTGCGTACAACGTTGGATCAATGGGCGGAGGATAAAATGGAAGAAAGTTAAACCCGAGTTTTGGTTAATGTGACAGTCGACATGACAGGTAAGGGGTGGGCCCAGGATTAATTAAAGCTTAGGGTTATGAATCATATTATATACGTGGTGTTGTAACAAAAAACATAGGTTAATACGATGTACCTAGGGCTATCGAAGTTTTAGTGTTAAACAATCCTCGGGGAGTAAAGGAAAAAGGGACAAACGGGGTTATGAAGGGAAAAAAGAAACCCATTACTGCAAAACCTCTTGAATATTTGACCAGCACTGCCAAACCTTTTTTCTGCCCATCAAATGATGCAAACTGTAGCAGAGCTAACAAGTCTTACCATGTTATACTTCCTATTGTGATATCATTAATCTAGCCCTATATATATTTTATTATTTGAAAACATTTTAAGATTAATAATATGGAATACCCCGTGAGGTAAATGGACGACAACCCTTTTAACCTGAAGTAGGAGGATCCATATCGTAAATCAATGTCCTTCTAAGTTTTTCCCAAGTTGACATAATAATTTAAAAACTAACAATACTAGTCAAGGATAAACTTTCCATTTCTTCATTCTTCTCTTGTAGCTCAATATTTAAAAATTTACATGTGTAAAACATTTCAATGAACAATATATATAGAACTAATGATAAGGAATAGATATCACTCCCAATCCTTGTCTTAGATACACAAAGGGTTCTCTAAGAAGTAGTTTCATGAATATATCTGCAATATGTTTGTTAGTGGAAACGTATTCAAGCCTAAAAGCTTAATCAACAACCTTGTCTCTCAATAACTTATATTTAATATGAAATATGTTTGTTTTTGAATTCATTACAAGATTCTTGTAGATACTGAAAGCATTAGTTTTATCATACATAATGGGAACAAAATGAACATATTCAACCTTGATATCCTTGAGAGGTGGCTCCATCCATAGGATGTGAGTACCACATATATCTACTACTATGTATTTTGCTTCAATTGTAAACAATGAAATATAATTATTACTTTTTCTTAACTATGACATCAAAGGATTACCCAAAAAGAATGTTGCAATACTGATTCCCTTTCTATGATTAATACTTAATGACCATTCTACATCTATGTTTGTTGTTAGTTAGATTTTTTTTCTTATTTCATACCATAGGCCATAATCAATTTTTCTCTTTAGGTATTTGAAGATTGTGTTCATTACATACACATGGCTTTCCTTAGGGTTAGATTTAAATCTAGCAAATAATCCTATAAATTTCATTAGATCAAGTCTCGATACTATTAAATATAGAATACTTCCAACCATTCACCTATATGAAGTTTGGTTTGCATTATCGTATTCGTCATCCTTACTCAATTTTCATCTTGTGATCATTGGTGTGCTTAAAGGTTTATAATATTCCATGTGAAATTTCTTGAATATTTCTTTTAGATATTTGGCCTGAGATATGAAAATATCATTGTCTGATTAGGAAACATGTAATCCAAGGAAAAATGATAAGTCTCCCAACAAGGACATCTCAAACACCTTTTTCATGTCTTTTTCAAACTACTGATCCATTTGATCCACATCACTTCCAAAGATGATATCATCCACATATGCCACAATGATGAGAAAATTTTGACTATCGTATTTAATATAAATATTATTGTATTTTGTTCCAATCTTGAATCCCTTTTGTCATATGTATCTACAAAACCTTGCATACCAAACTCTTATAGTTTCTTTCAACCCATATAATTCTTTATTTTGTCTAGAAACCTAATCAACATCTTCTGAGAGTTGAAATCCATTTGGTTTCTAAGTGTAGACTATTGCTTCTAGATCACCATTTACAAAATCCAACTTAACATTCATCTTATATACTTTAATTTTTTTTTATGCAAATTCTATAAGCATTGTTAATACTTCTAGTCTAGTTATGGGAAAAAATTCTCCTTTAAAATCAATGTGTTCTACTCATGCATACCATTTACATACCAATCTTCATATATTTCTCACTTATGCGTTTCCATCCTCATTCAATTTGCTTTTAAAATACCACTTGACATGAATGAATTTTTTTCCCTTTGGTCTAGGGACTAGTTCCCAAGTGTCATTTTTCTCTATTGGCTTGAGTTCCTCACCCATTTCCTTAAAACACTTGTTATCTTCACTAGCTTGATCAAAACATTTGGGTTCAACTTGGGATAGTAGTGCCATATTTTTATGTGTGGAAGTACTAATGAATTTCCTTCTAGGCTAAACTCCCAATTATTTATGTCCATTGTATTACTTTTAGGATTGTGTTTTTATACATACGTAGATGGGTTTTTGGATTCTAAGGGTCATTTATTCTTATTCTTTGTCTTGTTCTTCTTATTCTTCATTTTCTAGATAAATACCTACTTCCTCGAATAATCCTTCAGTTCATTTAGATTTTGTTGTTTTTAGTAATTCTTCACCTATCATTACATCAATCCATTCCACTATATATCTTGATATTTTATTATAACACTTGTAACCACTTCTACTAAAAGAGAATAAAAGAAAGATGACTTCATCAACTCTAGAGTCAAAGTTTCCTAGATTTTCCTCATTTATTTTTATCTAGGACTTGCTTCCAAATACTCTTATATGATTGATTGAAGTTGGTCTACCTTTCCATAACTCATAAGGGGTCTCAACGACATTTTTTCTATGTTGATTTTTTTTTAATAAATACATAACAATTTCATTTATTTCTCACCAAAATTTGTTTGCAACCATTTGTTTGTCCATCATAGCTCTTGCCATCTCCTGTATATATTTTTTCTTTCCTTCCACTACATTTTTAAAGGGGTTTGGTTACATAGTATTGTATTCTAATCCCATGCTCCTCATATAATTCCTCGAATTCATTTGAAGTAAATTCTCCTCATATACCAGATCCTAAGCATTTCATATTAAAATCCATTTATAGTCATCAATAAAAGGAATGAAAGATCTCTCTCCTCTTACAACACATGTTCTTGTAGGACCACATATATCTGGATGAAATAGCTCTAGTGGTCTAGACAATGAATATTATTTTGTATTTGATTTGACCCTTGTCTTATTTCCTAAATGGCATGATTTTCATATTGAATCATCTAGATTTGATAAGTTTGACATTCTTCTCACTACCGTTGTTTTGTTCGATTTTACTAAATTGTATGTTAGGCCCCTATACTACTAGTCTAACCCGTTATTGTTATTAGTACAACTCCCTTATTATATTGTTGTGCCCATGTACTCCCCATATTGTTATTATTGTGCCCTTACATTACTATTGTTATGTCCGCTCTGATTATATTATGACCCCTTAGACTCCTATATATAGAAAGGAGGTCTTGTCATTTGTATCATCGAAGAATTGTTCATTTGTGTAATGTAAAGTGGGTTTCCCCCTCGAAGAGGCTTATTTTAAAGACGTTCATCTATCTTTTCTATCTTTTTTTGAGCTAGTTTCATAACATTTGGTATCAGAGTTTTGGATTCTAGGGTTTTTCTGCTCCAAACAGGCCATCATGGAATTTTCGCTATAACTTTTTTTCTGTGGCATTTCAGAAGTGAAAACAGAAACCCATTTGAGACAAAATCTTACTGAAAATCAAGGAATTTTGGCAAATAGTAAGGTTTGAAACTTGAATGGGACAAGGGAGATAGATTCTAGGAGGTAAAGCCTCCTCATTTACTCCTTCCCCATTTGAATATTCCTCCATTAATCCCACTAGCTTGGACTGCAAGCATCTAAGTCATGAAGATTAAAATGCAGTCGAGCATGTGATAGACAAAGAGTTAGTTCATATCGAGTTTGGGAGTTGAGCATCCCTAAATTTAAGGAAGTCGTTGGAGACTTTAGTTGTATAAGTAGAGGGGCCTACAGCCTCAATAGGATTCGAATTTCTATTGCAAAAACATTAGTTATTTTCGAGCTCCGGACTTGTGGAAGACTTTCGATGTAGTTTTTTTTTTTGGTAATAAGAATGAGATTTTTCTTGATTCGGTACTGAGTTAAATCATAGGGCTGAGGCTCTTGGGTTAGGGCCCAACCATAGAAGCAAAGGCTTCTCTCCTTGTATCTTTATCCTTAGCTTATTTTCATTGGTTCATGGTTAAACTGTTTTTAGAAGTATTTCATTGTAAGTAGTGTAGATTTGATTAATTGTTTATTAGTTTGCTTCCATTTGTGACTTACTTCAGTAACAGGTTAGAAGGGATAAAATAGGCACCGCAAGGTTGTCAGTAGGTGTCTTAGCCTCACTTTTCCCTTCTTAGATCATGATTTGAGGAAAAGACCCTTATGTAGCCCAAACAAATAGATTTCCATTTCTTTTATGATATTTAGAGTTTGTTGTACTTAAACTAGCATTTGATCAGTTTTGCAAAGTAGGATTTCATTTTCATATCTTCTATCTTCATTCTTGGAGTAGATCCCATCCATGATTCCATGTTATTCAACAATTTCTTCATGCATAAGGTAGACAGTTAGTTCATTAAATTCTGCTTTTGTAGTTCATGAGAGTTCTTCTTGTTTACACAACTTTTTGGAAATTACACATGCTTGATGCAAAGAAGGAGCTTCAGAAGTAGACAAAGATCTCATAGCAAGCAACCACCTTCCAACTCCATCCACCCATAAGAATTCCTTGTTTTCATCAAAACCTTCACCAATTTCATCATTCCACATAGAAATTTCTTCAAGAATTTTGGGACAATCCAACCATCTCCTAAACTTGGTTTTGGGTTTTGAGTGATCCTAAGCCTTTTTTCACTCCATTACACCCATCAGCCACCTTCCATCACCTCCAGCACCCATCATTTTTCTCACGGCTGTATCCTGTAGAAATACAAAGAATGTTGTAGGTTTCTAGTATATCCTATAGGTTTTCCTGTAGTGGTCTGGTTTGAGGCCGAATTGAGGGAAAACCTCTAGGAAGCCTCACAAGGTCACCCAAGGGTCTTCCAAAAATTCCAACCATTTCTTGAACCTTCCAACCATCCTCCAGCATCCCTAAACCACCTGCCACATCACCAAAAGAGATTAGTTTGCACATTTGATTTTTCATGAAAAGCATGAAAAGACAAAATAGATTTATTACAATAATTTACATGAATAACAATTGTGTTTGATGTTTTTAACTTCCATGCTCTTATGATAGTATCATTTTTTCATGTTAATTTAGAATCATTGCAAAACATAGTTCTTAGCATTTAATTAGGAAATGGTGTGCCTTAGCATTGAATTTCAATCTTTTTCATTATTGCAGTAGATCGGCTCTCTCTTAGAATAGATTTCTATTTATTTCATCAACGAACCAATCTTCTTCTAAATCCATAGAAGCCTAGCTTGAAGACCCTAGTGGTCTCTTGCCAGTTGAATAGTGACAAAAGGCAGAACCATCACTTTTTACTTATGTATACAGCAGTGTCACCTCTAGGTTTGTACAAACCCCGGGTTGATAAAGTAAAGCTGGTAGCCTAAGAGTTGCAACTTTTTTGTTGCAATATTGGTGCTTATCAATGATCTCCAGAGGCTGACGATAAGGGATAGTGTGAGCTTGTGGACCACTTCTAATACTTTGGGAACACTAGAGAAATCTCTTAGAAGTTGGTTACTCTTACAAAGCTTGTGAGGGAATTTAAATTTATGGGGCTTGTTAGAAGGTTTCTCAACATTAGTTTAATTTATAGCAATGGTTTCTTGGCTATATCCTTGATTATTTTACTTCTTCTTGCTCATCCTTTTCTTCCTCTTTTTAGCCTCCTAGTTTCTAGAATCAAGACTTTCACTAGGCGAGGAAGAGGAAAGGGATGAAGAGATAGTGGGCAAATAAGGAAAAGGGTCATATTGATGATGAATTTGAGGTTGATGTTGCTCGTGTGGACAACTAGGTTGTGAATCAGTTTGGACATTTGGGAACAAAGTTATTGAAAACAACCAAACTAATAAACCTATGGTAAATTAGGGAAGGGATGATGCATCCATATAAGGAACGACAATATTTCCAAAAAAGGGAAAGGAATAGGGTTCACATGACAAGAGTTTCCTTCATTGGTAGAATTTGAATCTATTACCATTAGATTCAAACTAAGGTCTACTAAGGAGTAATAAGTAAGAAACATAAACAATAATAAGGGTCACTAGATATAAAGGGATTAATAGGTCACTGTGAACTGCAATATACCGTTAAGTATGTGCAAGTAATCTTCCTGAACAATGTATTAGGTGTATCATAGATGATAAGTCAACTAAATCAATTACTTAGGGATAGATTGCATGCTAATGGGGAGCTACAAATTATACCTGGAGGTACGTGGAAGCTCGTTTGTGATAGTGTTGTCTAATGTATGATTGTATAATGGGGGTGTTCTTATATACTTGTTATACATGGAGCATCATCCTTTATACCCAAATATACATGGAAGAATGTTCTGATATACTCCAATGTATGTGGAAAACCTATTGGAATCAAAATTGTTGTTACACCAAAACCCACATGTGTTAGTAAACGGACACATTAGTAGAGTTAACGGATCCACAAGAGGCAGTTAAGCACATTTTTGTTGGAAATACTAAGAGGGGGGTGAATCAGTATTTCTATTGGAAACACTGGGGGGGGGGGTAAATCATATATATTTAGAACACAAAATTAACAATAGGAATAAATTCTTTTATTCATATAATATTTACAATAAATCAGACACAATATATATAAGGCTCCAACTAGTTTCCAAGCACCAAGCTCCAACCTCGAGGGAACCAACCCTGTCTTGTCAAGGCACTAACCTTGGATTTAGAAGCATGAACTCCAAGGACACCAATCCTTCCAATTCTAAAGAACCAACCCCAAGGGCTTCAACCCTATCTTGTCAAGGCATGTTTGATAGTAATTCTTTGCTTGCAAAAACTTCTTTACTAAATTTTGTCAATCTTCAGCTTCACTGTAGTCTCCATGCTACAACATCAATGAAAACCTATCTTCATATGAAGGAGTCTTCACAACTCTTCATACTATCCACATAGAGTCTAGAAAGTTATCTCATGATGATATCAAATAGCCATCATGATCTCTAATAATGTCTCTACACAAATTTAGTGTGTCTACAATGAACTGCACTAAGCTCTACACAAAAACAAACTATCTATTTCAAGCCTTTCTTCTCACTGTCACGGTAAATGCTTCAGGAATGACTGCTTTGGGAGTAACTACTTCAAGACTAACTGCTTCAAGAAGACTTCTTTAGAGGAGTGTCTGTCACACTCCCATATTGTGCGTTCAATTAAAAAACAACCCTGCCCTATTCATACTCAAATAATCTTCTTAGATCTGCAGAGCATCCTTTTAACTGTTATATGAAATTCACTACTTAACATAGGTTAGATATCTTCAATAAATAACCCAGTCAACAAATGTTTGACATTTGATTTCTTTCTCCTTCCACTAGACGCTTCGGCTTCCTTCTTCAATCGCTTGATCTTCGGCTTCTTCTATGCTCACTCGAACTTCTTCGCTCACTTTATCTTTGGCTTCGTCTACTCTCACTCGACCTTTCGGCTTCATTCTTCACTCACTTGATCTTCGGATTCCTCTGTCTCTTCAAGTTTAGCAATACTGAAAAGAAACATTCATTTGGAAGAGAGGTCGAATTCCAATAGATGTTGCATATTAAAATTATATCAGAGAGGCCCTTTAATAGTCATACAATAGACTTATTATTTATGGAGGATTTCATAGGAGAGACCATACCTAATTGGGTCCCACATCCACATCATCAATCGCAATTGCAACTTTCGGAGGTCCCATAATCATAACATTTAACATCACCAATGTAACATGGACGATATTCATACTACCGATGAAATGGACATGATATAATATTAAATAGTCGCCAATAGATCTGTCGGGTCTATAGCTCCATCGCAATCGGCAGTCTATCGGGGACACAAGTCTTATCACAATCGCAGTTTACCATCGTTACATTTCTTTAAGACTTGCTATGTGCGACGAATGCAATACTTCTTTACGATGTATTATAATGGTGTAGTGGGTCCACATACATATAGAAATCGGTGGACTTAACATGTCATCCCTTTTGAACTTTACAATTCCACGGATGTGATATTACATTAACATATGTCATAGTGGTGGAGTTGGGTCCACAATAATATCGCAATTGCAGTTTTTATTGTGACATCCATTTATGATTGTGAAATGAAAGTTCTAATACATTGGATGCAATATTACAACAGGGCGTGTTATAATGGAGCAATTGGGTCCTTAATAATATAGTGATCAGATGTTTTAACGTGACAAGGTTTTAAACACTTGTGGTATGGTGGATGCGATATCATATTAAGGTCTATGTAATGTAACTATCGGGTCTGTAACAACAAGGCTTCAAGACTCATGATGCGGTGTGGACTTTAAAGAGTTTCCATTGCTTATTATGTGGACGATCCTCAGCTCTTTCGATATCTTAACTCCTCTGATGTGTTAACTCCTACAATACTCTACAATACTCCTCCAATATGTTAACTCCTCTGATACTCCGCAATATTACTATTAATTTCTACGCACCTCCACCGATGTGTTCCTCTTTGCTTCTCATGGCTTCCAACAACCTCTTCCTCTTACGCTTTTTTGATAGCTATTTTTCGATGATGTGTTCCTCTTTTTTGCTCTTTCCTCATTATGTGTTCCTCTTTTCTCCTTCCGATGAATTCTTCGTCGGTTCTTCTTGTGCATATATTACATGTGATACTAGAATATGGCTCCTCCAACGTCTTCTTCTTTACTCCTCTGATATCATTGTTGCTCTTTGTTCTTCTGATAACACTTACCCTTGGGCATATTCTATAACCTGCTTCTCTTCCTCGGATAACTTGCTTCTTTGATGGCTTTTGATAAACTCTTCATCTTACTCTTCGACTTGGCTTTCTTATGGCTTCTCTTCACTCTTCTGCTCTTCTTTTACTTCCAATACTACTCTGATAGCTCTTCTCTACTTTGACATTCTCTTCTCTGATAGATCTTCTCTACTCTGATATTGTTTGCTCTAATATTCCTATGACTTCCAATATTCTCTTCCTACTCCTGTTACTTCATGGATCTGCTCTGCTCTTGGCTTCACATCATTATTTACTATTTAGAATATTTCCATATTGACATCAATGAAAATCTAGATCAACAATTTCATGAAACACATAGGGAGAGCCAGTTTATCCAATGTCCAATAATATCCCCCCCAACAAATCAAGTCTTATTCAAGCTTGGGACCTTTGGCTATGATACCACTTGTTGGAATCATGATTGCCATTAAACCAAAACCTACGAGTATTAGTAAATGGATGCATTGGCAAATTTAACAGATCCATGAGAGGTCATTAAGCACATGCCGCGAAACACATAGGTAGATCTTGTTTATCTAATTTCCAGCAAAGACAACCATTCAAAGGATGTAACACTAACAATTAATGATAACTCCTCCATTTGGAGACATCAGAACATGTCATCTAGCCTAGACCACTAAATGATTCTTTAATGTTTCAAATGCTCCTTATGTTCATTGATTATTTTTAAATGTTGATCTTGATGAAAATTTTAGATTCAAGGATCGAAACGAATTCACCTGAACTACTAAAATGCAACCAACGTGAGAGAAAACTATTTTCATTTGATTAAGATATAATTAAAGGGAACAAGCTTCAATTCAATAAATGAGGAAAACAAATTCCAAAACAATAACTCTGAAGACACTTTGATTTTCACGAGTTCAAAGCCCTAATCAACAATAATTTAGTATTTTTTTGTTTTTTTTATTTTTTATAACGCAAAGAAACCTCAAACTATGACTAGTTTAGTGGAACAAAAGAAAATCAAAGAGATTAAAACTATAATATGAAATGTCTTTTGATGACTCGATAACCAAGCCAAATGAAAACAAACTATAATTGCAAAGAGAAAAGTGATTTCCTATCAAAGTGTAATTAAAATAAAATCCACGCAAGTTGTTGGATTTAGAGAGACCTTACAAAAACTACAGCGTCGGAATGACACTCCAAAAATATAGAATTCATAGCAAGATAAGGAAAATGAAAAAAAATTACACTTCTAAGATCATCATACATGGAATATGCACAATAGTGTGATTCATCACACTTGTAGAATGGGACATCTACATCAGGTTGCTCTGTCTTAGAAAAAAAACGTGTGATGGGGCTAATTCACTCAAACATGCAAATCAAACCCTAACCAAGATCAAAATCATGGTTTTCTAAGTCCAATGAAAATCTAAACAAGACAAATAGAGTCAATTTTAGAGGTCCAAAAGGGTTAGGAAAATTAAGCCAATAAATAGCATGTTGTTCCCCAGTGGAGTTTCCAAGTTCTTACGTAGATAAATTCCTTTTATGGATAGAAGCAATCTCCTTAGACCTAATAGATTAACCTATAAAAAACCAAAACAAAATTGTAATTCTTTGCTTAGAGATTTTTTAGATATCAGAAGAAAACCTACTTAGAATTTAATGCAAGCGTCCCCATTATATTTACTTGTTAGATCCATCTCCAACTCTAATTTCCATAAGTGGAATTGCATATCATCCAAAACAAGCAAGACAACCAAAATATAGAAAATAACATATACAAACAACTCTAAATAACAAGTCAAGGAATTGTGTTCTACATATGCATAAATAAGACATTACATATAGGAGAAACGATGCACTTTTGTATTAATAACGGCAAGAAAATATTACAAGCCTTGTAGGCCTTGACCTTTTGAATCTCTCCCAATTATCTTGTCCTTCCTTTACCATAATAGCAAGCCTTCAATCATACCTCAGGCACATGGGTGGATTATGGACCTCTAGGCACAAATGAGAAACATAATGGGATAACTCAGTTTCTTCAAAATCCAACCAAGACCTTAAGGGATGATCCAGGTGGCTCTAGAAAGGCTTAGAAATTGGAGAGGGCTCAAGAAAGGCTCAAAAATAAAAGTCCCTAAATTGCAAGGAAACTAGAGTCAACTCAAAGAGCTCATCACAATATTCTAAATGGTAGAAATGACGCATCAATCTGGCATCATATGTCAAGGTTATCGATAGTCAAAGTTTTAGTCAACTAGGCCCACTACCTTAGCAGAGCGACAACTAAAATTGGAGGCTTGCAAAATATGGAAGAGGTACTAAATTTGGCGGCCACTAAAGAGTTGACAAATTGGCACTTATCATTGATATTTTCTGGTGGTTGGAAATGGTGAAATTGTTTCCTACTTAAAATGTTTGGTGACCCTCAAAAATATGTTCAGCAATTTAACCAATTTGTTATTTAAAGTAAAAAATAAAAATAAAAATTAAAAGGCAGTGGTGGGCTACCACCCCTGCCAACCCCACAATCACACACACACACACACACACACACACACACACAATATATATATAGATATATTTAGATATATAGATATATATATGTTTGTATGGTGGTAAGGCCCATGGACCCCTCCAGCCATAAATGGTACCAACATATATAAAATATAACAGGGTTGTTGAGGATCGAACCCACCTGGCCAGTTTGGCTGCCCCACTCATGGGCAACCTAAATCAAACTCACTCCTGTATACCATATAAAAACATATTGTCACTACAAAATGATGGTCCCATGGGGTTTGGAGTTGGGACCTGCCAAAACTAATACTTGTTTCTTTTAGTCCGCCAACCAAGTTGCCCAGTTAAGGGCTTTGGAATTTCCACCTGAAAAAGTTTTATATAAACCAAAAAAGTTATGATTCATCCAATAGAGACGCTGTTGAACCCAACCTATGTTAGAACCCTGAGCGGGAAAAAAATATTCCCTTGGAGTTTATTTTTTAAAGTGGTTCAATCATTCTAATTTTATACTCAAATTACTCAAAATTTCACTAGGAGTCTGATGGTGCATATAGTTTTCTAATCTAAGAAGCAAATGTTACAAACGAAAAAGGTTGGGGGTGGAACGTTGACACAAGAATCTACATGGAATATGAAAGATTACCTATAGGCCATAAATTGACAGTTTCATAACCAAGCTATCATTTTCTCATGTTTCTCATTTTTTCATAAGGAACATGATGGTGTGATCAGTTTCCTCATATGAACAACTGGATTTTTGTCAACCTGCGAAAAAGAGTCTTTGGGGAATCTTTGGGATTATTGGGGGCCTAGATTTTAATCGAGGTATAAAGGGGTCAAGTTTATAGTCATTTTACATGATTTTTTGCCAGCAATTCAATGGTGTAGTCTATTTCTTGAGTAGAGGTGCACATTTTTCAGACCATCACTAGAAGTGGAGGTATAAGGTGTCTTTTATAAATGTATGGAATTTGAATTCATTGAATATTAATGAGAGAGACTTCCCCACATTGAACCGGGTCCAGGGGCATAACCGACACTTGGTCAACTATGTTATCAAATTGTTTCTGCCTTTGCTTCCTCATGGTTGCTTTTTAATTATGTTTCTTTTATGTGTATGCATATTATGGATACACTCCCTTTAAAATGTAATTATCTATGAATCATTGAATGAAAATATTTGGATCAAGTTTGATACGAGATCAATCTTCCTATTGATGTGAATTGTGAGTGTGAATGATAACTATAGATTGAACATGTAACATGAAGGAAAATGGAGGATCACATAGATCTCTATGATGACATCATCAAGATCACACACTTGGTACATATAATGTACACATATTATGAGGAGAAAATGGAAAAAGAGGTACATGATAAAGAGAGAGCAGAGGATGGTGCTCCATTTCCATCATTGGGTGAATATTCTTCTGCTTCATCTTATTTTCATCATTGAAATGAAGAGATAAGTGAAATCCTTCAAGTAAAAAATCCTAAATTGAAGAGACTTCTACAAGAAATAGAAAAGGAGAAGCATAGATTGCATATTCAATTACGATTCATGGAAGAGGCTTTAGAAAAGTTGAAGTGCAACGAAGGCAACAACTGAGGTAAACAATGTTGGTATTTCTTCAGTTTCATTTTCACATGATGATGATGATTTTGGTTCTTTTGAAAAGCACACTAGAGGCATTGGTTCAATACTCCTGAAGAAGATGGGAAGGGTTCTCCATTGAGTTGGACTAGCTGGACTACGCCTCCATCTATGACCTCCTTAACCATGTATGGTCCCAGCCAATGCATTCAGAATTTTCTCGGCAATTTTTCAAACTTACTATCATACAACAGAACTAATTGATTTACCTTGAAGGTGTGTAACATGATATGGCAGCCATCGCAGGCCTTTTCATGCTTCTTTTGTACCTGCTGATGAGATCCAGCCAAGAATCATTCCTCCTCAAGTTCTTCCAACTATGTGAGCCTGTCTTCTAGAGCTTCGCAGTCCATCATACCTGTGAGCATGACTATTCGTAGACTAGGTACAATATATTCCATTGGAATGACAACTTCCATTCCCCAAACTAATCGAAAAGGTTCAGAAAGGTGTTTGTCCCATCAATTTCTTGCATGTTTTCTGAGAATCCCAAAGTACTACACATATGTGCAGGTCCCAATCGTTTCATTGTGCATTACACACCTTGGTTAGTGCACTCTCTAGTATTTTGTTGAATGCTTCCACTATCCCATTAGCTTGTGGGTGATACGGTGTGATTTTATGATGATACATGTGGAACTCTTCTATGAGTGCATTGATGGTTTCACTCAAGAAATGTGTACCCTGATCACTCATTAAGATCTTCGGACATCCAAATCGGGTCAACATGTGCTCAAACAAAAACTTTGCAATCATAGTGGTTATGCAGTCTTTAACCGGCTAAACTTCTATTCATCACGTCAAGTACTCCATTGCGGTGACGATGTACCGCATGCCCATTTTTCCCTGAGGTTTGATGGCTCCCACAAAGTTGATCAACCATTTCTTGAATGGTTGCAGCATCATTTTCGAATTTAATGACATCTCATCCCTCTGTGATGGTTTTCCAGTTCTTTGACATATATCGCAGGACTTACAGTGTGCTTTCAAATCCTGGTGAAAGGTTTGCCACCATAACCCTGCACGGAGAATCCTTTGTGCAGTCACTCGTCCTACATAATTTTCCTCTTACTGTAGCACCATGTGCTTCTATGAGGATTTGAATTCATTCAAATTCAGATACGTATCTTTGCAATATCTCATTATTTCATATTTTGTATAGGTCCCCCGCGATGACATAAAAGTCTACTGTGCACACTACCAATTCCTTTTATTGTTGGACGGAGTATTCCTTTGGTGCAGTCCCTATTGACAGAAAGTGGATTATCTCTTTGAAGTGCCCCTCCGCGATGCACACCAGAAAGTTCTATGCATTAGGTAATCCTTCCTCCAAACTAGTAGGTAATCCTTCCTTCAGGCGTCCAGGTTTGACTATGACCTAAAAGTCATATTCTTGGAACAATAAGAGCCACCTACATATGCGCCCCTCCAAAAAAAGCTTATTGACCAAGTACTTGAGCACAAAATGGTCTGTATACATCTTGATATGTTCTCCTAGGAAATAGTGCAAATATTTTTGGAGGGTGTAGACCATTTCCAACCCCTCGTGCTCGGTTGTGGAATAGTTCTTCTCGGCTTCAGAAAATCTATGACTTACAAATGTGATAGGATGATCTAAGCCCTCCCCACCCTCTTGTGTGAGCACTACTCCCAGTGAGATACACAACATTTCAACATGGACATGAAACTCCACATCCCATTTTGGGAAGACCAGGATTGGAGTGAAGTCCAATTTCCCCTTTAGGAAATGTAGGCTTTTTATGCAATCATCATTCCAGCAATATGTGACATCCTTTTTTAGTAATTTCTCCATCGAAATGGTGATTTGGGCATAGCTTTTGATTAACATCTTGTAGTACCCTGTGTGTCCCAAGGTAGCATGCAGCTATTTAACACTTCGCAGTGCTTTCAAATTTAGAATTATTGTGATATTTGTAGGGTCCACCATCATTCCTTGTTTGCAGACTATTAACACCCAGGTTGTTCCCTTTGACTCCCAAGGGAATACGGCCGGGGTAACCACTAACCAATCTTTGGATTACAGCTTCTAGCCCAACTGTAATCAGAGAGGGCTCTCTCTTTAAGATTTGTCTCTGTTCTGTGGAGATTTTAGACTAGTTATGAAGTAAAGGTTTTGGTTTATGTTTGGTTGGAAGGATGTCTTTCTGTATCTGAAGTGGAAATATGCAGATAGTGTTAGTCCATTGGGCAATGGTGTCTGTGGCTACTGGTTGTTGAAATCTTGAGTTTGAGCAGCTGAAATTACAGGGGCATTTAATACTTCATAAAACAAACTTGAAATTATGATGGTGAAATGTAAACAACCAGTGAAAAGCAATTAAGAATTTTCCACTAAGCTGGGGCGTGAGAAAGAGACATATTTTTTAGGAGGAAAACTTGAATTCCTGAAACAATAATCACTGTGAAAGATATAGCGTGCAAGGGTAGCAATTAAGAATTACACCTTTGTTACTATAACTGAAGAAAAACACTTATAATAGCTTGGAATGAGTTCAGGGTAAACTGTGATTAAATCCTGGAACTATTCTTTTTCCTTGCCATTAACTGTAAAGCACATAAACATGAAAGAGATATGAACGATAACAAAACACATAACAAAGAGTTGTGAGGTAAACTTATTGTGCCATGAAATACGTAGGAATCCTGTAACCTTCAGCTAAACACCGCAATGCATCAAACAACACAGAGCTTTGGAAATTCCACCGCCTTTGTATTACTTCTCTGAGAATTTACAGTAAGAGAAACTATAGAAAATATATCAATAACATCCAACCCCTGCAAAATCATGCGAGGGGGAATATATAGAAGTGTTTCGTACAAAATATCTCACGCATTGAGTCATCTGAGAAATAAAATATCTTCACCAACTCGTACAGAAATAGTAGATAGGAAGTTATTACATCTTTCAATACAACATAAATGCTTTTTAATTCTGTCAGAAGAATTCGACCTTTGGAGGTCACTCAGTCGGTTGAACACTTTGTAATAACTGTTGAATGACATGTCTTTGCTGCTCTGTCCTCCTGTAGCTTTTCGGCCCTGTCACCTGTTACTGTCAGTGCTGTTGTGGTGGCCGAATGGTTTTGCTGAGTTGGCTCAGCCTCTCTCTGCATACATGCTGACATATCAAAATTTTCCTGTGCATGACAACTTATATATTTCAATGGAAAAAACATAATTACTGGCTCTGGTTCAGTAGTAGTTGTATCAATCCATTCCAGACTTCCTGTGTGGGCAATTGATGTCTCAAAATTGCCTCTATGGTCTCATCTGCCTCTGTATATTTATAAAAATTGGGAGGTACATCAAACAAGTGATTGATTTCATTCATGATAAAGAATAAACTCTCTACCCTGTTGAAGAGAGTCTGTCCTCATGCTGGCCCTGATTCTGCTGATGTGCTGGGCTTTTCTGCAATCTGACTTGTAGCAAAGGTGTTGACCCTCTTGGCATATTTTTCATGTGAAAGTAGTCCTCCTGAGGGGTCCATCAACCTAGGAAGACCTATGTTCTGCAATGCTATAAATTTGTCCATGAATTTATTTATGTCTGTCTGCATATCCTGGCTTCTTCTCTCTAATGTCTGCACCAGGTTTCTTAGTGTCAGGACCCTTTTGACCATCGAAATGGTCTCAGTCCTGTTGGCAACTCCCATTTTGATCAGCTGAGAACTTGTTCTGTAATTAAGCACATTTATCATTCTGCTGGCAGCCTCAGACATACTGCCTAGAGATGCCCTTGCTCTTTGGATTTCCTTATGAGCTTTTCCAATGAGACCCATCTACTCATGAATAGCCTCAATGTATTCCCACTGGTCTGTGATGGATTGACCAATATTGGCCCATAGGACTCTCTTGAGCTCAGTTGTTACTTTATCAAGTGTGAGCTCTTTCTCTAGCTCATTTATCCTCCTTTTGAGAGTCTTTACCTCTCTTTCTCTCTCAGCTACGTTTCGCTTGGATTTATCATATTTTTCATTGAGCTTAGCCAAAGTTTCTTTGGCTTGACTTAGCTCTGTCATTTGGGCCTCTAAGACCTGAATTTCATTCCTGAGCTTCTGCATATCAAGACTTTTAGCCTGCTCTATTGTTGGTGCTGAGGTGGAGGGTGCTGCTTGCTCTGTCTGCTGTTTGGGAGGGGTAGTGGTTTGAGGGGCTTCTTCCAGATTGATTGTTTCTGGAGGGGGCTGAGAAGTTTGGCCTGCCTCTTTCTCTTGCAATGCTGCCTGAAGTGCAACCTCTGATTCCTCCAACTTTCCTTGTGTTTGGATGAGTTGTTTATACAGTGACACCAGCATAGCTACTGCATCCTTGTCATGTCTCAACTGGGCAACCTCTTCAGTTTGGGGATGAAGAGTTGCTGGGATCTTGATCATCTTCCTTAATGTTGCATATCTGCATCCCTTAGCTTCAACAGCTCCTGCACTGCTTTGACATCCTTAGGATCACGCCCAAGCTCTATTATGATGTCCTCCAACGCTTTGATCCTATTGTCCTTTGCTTGAGAGGATGCTCTTTCCAACTCAAGTTGTGCAGTTGTATTATTTAGGCTATTTTCTAGCCTGTAGTTTACCAATGTTTTGTCTGCCAAGGAGGCATATACCATCTCACCCGTTTGCTTGTGCAATTCAATCTGATCCATCGGATGGATGTCCTTGGCAAGGACCTCAAGATTGGTCCTGATGTAATCTGCAGCTGACTGTGGCTGCTGCACGGCTGACATGAAATGGCTCATGATCATTTTTCCCTCATGGACATCATAAGCAGACATGAGTCTTTGCTGGTTGGTGGGAGCCATTTTCAACAAATGATTATATAATTGCAGCCTTATGGGCTCATTTCTCTTCTTAATATCCTTGAACTGCTGCTTGATTCTCTGTTCACCTCCTCTTTGTTGGCTTGAGGAGCTAACTTCTCCTCCTACTGCCCTCTCTTGTTCCTGCTGGAAGGAACTTGCTGAGGCCTCCATGCTAGGTAGGCCCATGCCCGAAGATTGCCCTATTGGCATTTCTTCCTCTGAAAAAGGGTTTAATCTTTGCCTCTTTTCCCCTTGAGTTGTTGATGTTGTTAGGGGAGTCTCTCTGTCCCTTTTCCTGCTTATGTCCTCTCTTTGTGGGTTTTGGAGGACTGAAGCTTCAGCTCTTGTTTCTTGCCTAGGAGGCACCATTTGTGCTGGCTGTTGCTCAGTGACCATTGGGGCCTTTGCTATTTGCTTTTTTTGCATTGGCTGCTCCTTTTCTTGCTGTTGTACCTGTTGTTGTTGTTGTACCTGTTCTTCTTGAAGGGGCTGCTCTTGCTCCATTTCTTTCTCCTTGCCTTTGCTGGAGGCTTGACCTGTAGTTTTGACTGCCTCCTGATGTGCTGTGGAGGATGAGGCAGCTGCTCCTACTTGAGGGCTTGTAAGAGCGAACACCTGTGCAGGAAGTTCTAAGTCAGCCATTTTAAGGAGATTTCTTCTTGCTCTTTCATTTAGTTCTTCTTGTGTGACAGGTTCCTCTAATGTGCCTCTCTGCCATTTTGTTTGATTTGCATATTGTTCTATGTGAGGCAACCTTACATGGTCATAACTGGATAGCCTATATTTGACCCTTCTTAAGGTTATGAAGTGATTGGGGTCATAAGGTTTCCAGAGGAAACTGGTCTTTAGGCCAAGGCTTTCTAGCATTCTGTTAGCCTCTTGCCAGTCTTCCTCCCTTTTGTTCAAAACAAAGTGGCCCAATAGGTTTTTCACCTTCAGCTGTGCCTTCTTGCCTTTGCCTGAAAAGTTCTTTACATCAGCATTCCCAAATTGCCTGAAGTATTCAAGGGCAAACAATCTCATGGGCA
Source organism: Pinus taeda (assembly GCA_000404065.3). NCBI lineage: Eukaryota > Viridiplantae > Streptophyta > Pinopsida > Pinales > Pinaceae > Pinus > Pinus taeda. The sequence continues at coordinate 269,464 of APFE030094793.1, forward strand.
CATACTTGGGCAGTCTGTATGGGGGT
>APFE030094793.1:279863-297389 GCA_000404065.3 Pinus taeda
CCTATTATATTATGTATAGCATAAAAAAATAATATAAAATATAACATTTTCATACTATCTAGGGAGATAGTTATGGTCCAATAGCTTCTTGTGGTCGTTAAGTGCCCACAAGTGCAACATCAACATCTATTCCAAGGAGCCACAATGTTGTCCAAGGATCTCTCCAAGCACAAATTTATCTGATCAGAGAAACTTCCGGCACTAAAAAACATCTAGTAAAAAACAAAATATTATTTAAAAAATAATTTGATAATTTTCATACTTCAATTAATTTTATTTTTTATGCTAAGAGGTGCTCTATAGCATGGTAGAGATGTTGTCACCTAATGTGATATTTAACAAAAGAGATTAATGTTCACTACAATTAAAATACTTCAATTTACTTTTTACTATGAAGAGGGGTAAAAATGGAGAGGGGTAAAAAAAAATTACCTTTTACTATGAAGAAGAGATGTAATTTCTTCATTACTTATAATAGAGATGATATGAAATAATATTATTGATATTACATTATGTGTAATTCATTCAAAGTTTAGTTGACATGTCATATTTTAAAAAAATACATTAATAACAAAAAATATTTTAGTCTCAACCATAATTGAAATATTTCAATATCCATGTTAGATAACATAATTTTATATCTACTTTATATAGAGAAAAATAAAGCAATTTAAATTAAAAAAATTCTTATATTTTAACTTTCCATAACTAGAGAGATGTGTAATTTATTTTACTTTTAATATGGAGTTGATATATAAGATTTTAGAAATATCAATGACAAAGACAAGTTTAACATAGGTTATATATAAATATTCCACTATTAGATTGAGTAAAATATTTAATATGAAATATATATAAGAGAAAGATTGAGAGAAATTCTTAATATTTTAGAAAATATTAATAATAAATTATAATTATATATAGAATATAAAAAAAAAATATATATACTATATATATATATATATATATATATATATATATATATGAAGGTTTAATGTGGAAACAATACGATTTCTCAATGTTAACTACATATATATTATACTACATGTAGATCAATCTTAATTCTGGATCTACCAAGCGTTGAGAGTGACCAATTCTATTTTCACTCTAAAATAAAAAAGATTGAGCTTTCTGGGCACTTGCTAGATCCGAAACTAAGATGAAAGGTTGTAAAACAACAAACCTCATAATGTGGGATAAAAAGAAGTTCCTCTTTGAAAGTTTAGTCACTCATGTTATCTTATATGGTTGTGAGGTTTGGGGTTGCAACATCTCTAGAGAATCATGGGATTGAAATCTATAATTACAATAAGATTAAAGTTTCAAATTCCACTAGAGGCGTTTATTAGGGTAATTAATAAAATAATTTTAATCTTAATTTTATGATTCAAATATAATTCTAGTTTATTATGTATGACATAAAAAATTAATATGAAAATATAACATTTTAGTAACATTTAATTCTTTATTTGTTATTTATTTCACTTTTGTTTATACAGACATAAATTTTCATTATATCAATTATTATAAAATTTAATATCTTTTATACTTTATTTAATGTTAATTTTATGAATTAAATATAGTCTTGTAATTCTAGGTGGCATCGTTTTCATGATTACTAGTGATGAGTAAAAATGCATTAGTATATGGCAGCAAGTAATGGTTTTCCCCACTATTTTAAAAATAAAAATATTATATATGAAATGAAAGAAAATATGAAACATGACATTTTGATAACATTTACTGTTTTTTATTTATTTTCATACATATAATTAAGAATATAAATTTTCATTTTATCAATTATTATAAAATTTAATAGCTTTACTTATAGTGTGTCACGTCTCCCCATATACCCAATTTTACCATAGTCAATTTTTTTTTATTAAACATTACTTATAGCACTATTACGACAACAACATTCCTTTTCATTCCGGCCGCTAGCTGAGTCCTTTTCGAGCGACCGGTTTGTGGAACTCACTGTGATGGTGTCGACCTGGCACTATAAGATCTGGTTCATTAACCTTGCATGTATTTCGGAAATCATCTACCTCCTCACGATTAGAAACTGGCAAATATGTGTTACACATGGCAATTCATTGATTTTTTTTCTGATTGTGCAATACTGTCTAGTGTTATTACACTGGGTACAGATGTTAATTCTCCCTACTCGGCCCTCTATGTGGCACAAGCAGGCTCCTCTAACCACAGGTGTTTACCTCAAGCCCCTCAACATCGCATCGAAGGATGGGCGGGTTTATGGTCCGGCAGTTCAGTCCTTACAGGGTTTGATTCATCCCGCACTCAGTTATCAATTTGCACTACCGCCTCCACCGTTTGGCTTCGGCTCGGTTCTCCTCTTAGGTTTCCGAGGGTCTACCCCGCCTGATTTCTAGGCTTGGAACAAATTGGAGGACCACCACAGGAGAGGATATGGCGACTCTGCTCCACGGGAAAAGTTTGGGTATGTTTCTATTTTCTTTTCTCACAGTTATTTGGCATTCCCGACTCTGGGGTTTTGCTTTTCTGCAATTGTTTCCATTTCTATTGGCTAACTACATTTGTAATGCTGTATCTTTTTTTTTTTTGTGTAGAGCCTACCTCAAACAACCAAGGCTCTCAGGCGAGGCTACAAAGTCAGCATGCCTCTAGTTTTCTTGCTTAAACAACCAGGTACAAGTTTGCTCCTCGATAACTATTTTTTTAATGAATTGACTCATCAGAGGATTCAAATCTAAAGAGGTTAGCTATATTGATTTGGTATCGCAGACTTCCGAATTCTAGAGGTTTGACGCTTGCTGAGTTAGCAGCGTAGACATTCTTAGCACAGTCGAGAGCTGTCGAGGTTGGACCTGTACCCCTTATACCGGGGTAGAGGGATTTGTTGCAGTTTTTCTGGAAATAGCTGAACAATGTTATTTTACTGTGATTGTATACATATTTGTCTGCCATGGGATGTTTCGGGGTTTTCTGGGTTGTATTATGTATATTTACACAATGCTACGAAACAACTCTCAGGATTTTCTGAGTGTAACTGCATGAAGCACCTCTGGTTGAGAATTTCTCTTCTTTTGAATGTATATTTGCGACTGTATAATCCTCTGTTACAAGATTACCATCGACTGTTAATGAATGATGTTTTCTAGCTATGCACAGCTACATTCTTTAATGATATGGGTCTTGTTTTTTGGTCTGAAATTGTAAATATGGCAGTTCCCAGCATGAATCTCACTTAATTTTTATGGTTTGAACCGAAATGTATTGAATTTTTAATTTTCTGGCACCATTCATTTCTCTCCACGTATTGTTCTTGTTCATTTTTACAGCCTCGATGCTATATCTGGTAAATTTAAATTTCATATGCAGGGTTTCTTAGTTGAATGTTTAATGTGTAACACCACCCGTAAAGTCCCGAGGGTTTGCTCGCATGGTAACCCTTGTCAGCTGGGTTACATGAAGCCGGGTTTCTCCCTCCATGGGTCTCTGATAGTTACAGTTTCTCCTGCTTTTATACATCGTATATATATGGATATATCTCTGGACTATGTACCAACTTGTTGACTGTAAGGAGATGTATGCATGTAATCTTTTTTTTTAAAGAAAATGAATGGCGTTATTACACCATACCCTACTCTCATGTAATACCCTAATGAAATTTACAGATCGGTTTCATATGAATTCTACCTTCTTCGTTCTGGGTAATTGGACGGAATGATTTCTGGTCTTTTGTTCCATTTCCAGAGTTTAAAGTTTATTCATGTACAGTTTCAGAACTACACCTAACCACCGGGGGTTCCATTAGTGGTTGTTGTACTACCCCAACCGCTTCCTAGACTCATTAGACTCATTATCAGAGTGTTGTATGGTCCAAAACAGTACAAATCCACCAGCTTACCATGGTCACCCTTACTCATTTGTTTCCAAATTTTGCAATAATTTATGTACCTTGTCCACTTCTAAATTTTCTATAAAGACCACAAACATTTTCCTTAGTTAACTAGTGAATTTAACTATAGAGTTAGTCCTGTACAGGTATTAAATATTCTCTTACTGCTATAGTTCTTTTATATCAAATGTATAATACATAATTTATTCACATACAATACATAGAGTTTTGTTCAGTACCTATCCCTGGATGTCAATGTACTGATTTCACAGAATTATTCACTTATGTTTCTTTGCCACACCCTCCAAACGCCAAGCTTTCCTCTGCCTCCTACTTCAATTTTGCCACCCAACCTTGAGATTCGTCTTTCGGGAACAAAATCTCCCCCCATGCTCTCTTGTAGGACCGCTGTCCTCAGCAAGGTATCTGCACTTTGTGCCTAGCTATCTAGTCCTAACCAGACATAGCCATCTATCTTTTCTCCTTTCTGTCTGTCTGTCCTCACAACACAACCTAACTTTTGTTTCTTTTTCTCTGCCTGTCCCAACAGCGTAGACTAACTTCCCCGCCCCTCTTTCCTAGAAACCTTTCCAGTGATGAGAGGTAGTTAGGGTTGTAGTTCACTGCAACCATTCTTTCCCCAACTTCCCTTTCAGAAGTTGCCAGCATTACCAAAAAATTTCTCATCTTATTAAAGAAATAAAGAAAAATATTATTAAATTCCAAAACAGTTAATAATGTCATATTCAGTTTTTAACCATAGTAAATTCAAATATTTACATTGTTCCTGGGGCATCACATCTCCCCCTCCTGAAATTGGACATCGTCCCAATGTTCATTAACTATGAACAACTTTGGATAAGCTTTTCTCATGAGCTCTTCATCTTCCCAGGTGGCCTCATCAGGCCTAAATTGCTGCCATTGCACTTTAACTTGGGTAATAGCTCGCTTCCACAGGTGTACTTCTCTTCGGTTGAGAATTCTCAGCGGCTCGACCAGGACCTCTCCTTCTGGTTCGACCTGCAACATGCAATATTCTAAATCAGTTTTCTTTTAAAGGAAACTTTTAGACTGGTCTACTGGAATTAATCCTTACGTGTATATCTTGCCATCGAATCACATGTTTAGGATCATAAACGTATTTTTTTTAAAACAGTGACATGGAAGACATTGTGGACTCGGATGTGACTTGGCAGGGCGGTCTAGTAAGCCACCGACCCAATTCTTGCCAAGACTTGGAATTTTCCACAATATTGGGGTGCAAACTTGGCACACCCACTCCATTGCAGTGTACTCTTTTTGGCTTGGATCCTCACATAAACATGGTCATTGACTTGGTATTCTTTGAACCTCCTCTTCCGATCAGCAAAGCTCTTTTGCCTATCCTGGGCAGCCTTTAAGTTAAAGTGTACCCTTTTTACCATTTCCTCCATTTCCTTAAGCATTTCTAGCCCTAACGTTAATTTGTCTTCACGTCCACCCCAACTTGAGGGTGTGCGGCATTTCCGCCCGTACAGGACCTCAAAGGGACTCATTTGCAATGAGGTATGATACCCATTGTTGTAGGCAAATTCAACCAAATGCAAATACTCCTCAGACTGCGTTGGTTGCTACATTACATACGCTCTTAAAATGTCTTCTACCACTTGGTTCACTCGCTTTGTTTTCCTATCAGTTTGGGGGTGGTACGCTGTACTGAAGTTCAGCTGTGTCCCCAATTCTGCAAATAATGTCTTCCAAAAGGCCAACGTGAATTTCACTTCACGATCTAAAATTATCGTATTCAAGAGTCCATGAAACTTAAACACATTCTGCATGAAGATATGGGCAATCTGTACAACCCTATAGGTGGATTGTACAAGTATAAAATGTGCTGCTTTACTCAAATTGTCTACCACCGCCATAATAGAATTGTTATTCTTCTTTGTCCTAGGTAGCCCTGTTATGAAATCCATAGAAATGGTTTCCCATTTCCATTCTGGAATGGGTAAGGGTTGTAATAGCCGTGCTGGATGCTGATGCTCCGCTTTAATTTGTTGGCACTCCAAACATCGTGCTAAATACACGGCTGCATTCTTATTCATACCTAGCCAATGGTATTCTTTTCGAAGCACAGTGATCATTTTCTAATACCTTGGGTGTCCATAGTGACTGATGTGAAATTCGTCCAAAATCATATTTTTAAGACTGTTTTGACTAGGTACATATAGCCTCTTTTTATAATACAATGTTCCCGCATTATCTACTTCATATCGTTGCTAATTCTTCTCGCTGGCAGACTACTATACTTGTTGTTTTATTTGCTGGTATTCAACATCTTGTTTTGCTGTCTTTTTTATCATTTCCTCAAACGGACTTTTGCATTCGGTGAAGGAAATTTCGTACAAAAATTGTACCTTCCAGCTCAAGGCGTCAGCCACCAGGTTTTCTTTCCCCTTCAAGTGTTTGATATCAAAGTCAAAACCACTTAGGAAATCTATCCATCGTGCTTGTCTCGCGTTTAAAGTGGGCTGGCTAAAATAATTGGTTAGACTGTGCTGGTCTGTCATTAATAAAAATTTCCTCCCCATGAGATAATGTCGCCACATCTTTAAGGTGTGTATGATGGCTGCTAGCTCTAAGTCATATGCAAAATATTTCTGTTCATGCTCTTTTAGTTTCCTTGACTCATACGCTATTACTTTCCCTTCTTGCATCAATACACCTCCCACGCCCTCCTTACTTGCGTTAGTGCACAGCACATAGTCCTTATTAGGATTGACTATGCTCAAAATGGGTGCGCTGGTGAGCAGATGCTTAAGCTATTCAAAACTTCTTTGACATTCCGGGGTCCATTTGAATGCTCTTCCCTTTTTCTGTAGGGAGGTGATAGGATATGCTACTCTTGAGAAACCTTCTACAAAGCGTCGGTAATAACCAGCTAACCCCATAAAGGACCTGATGTCTGCTACATCTTTAGGTACGAGCCATTCCATTATGGTTCGTATCTTTTCAGGGTCCACTGCGATACCTTCCTTTGTGATTATATGGCCTAAGTACTGTATTTCCTCCTTGAAGAAGGTACACTTCCTGAACTTAGCATATAACTGGTGTTCTCGTAGGATTTGTAGCACCAATCTAAGGTGCTCCTTGTGCTCTTCCATGGTACGGGAGTGTATTAGTATATCATCAATAAATATCAGCACAAATCTATCCAAATATCGATGAAATATGTTGTTCATTAAGCACATGAAAGTTGCAGTGGTGTTAGTTAGCCCAAAGGGTAATACCAAAAACTCATAATGCCCATACCTGGTTGTAAAAGCTATTGTAGCTATGTCTTCCTCCTTAATCGTGATCTGGTGGTAACCTGATCGCAAATCAATCTTGGAGAATATTGTTGCACCGTTCACTTGATCGAAAATATCATTAATCCGAGGTAGGGGATACTTGTTTTTTATTGTCAGTTTGTTCAACTGACGGTAATCTATACACATGTGAAGGGTCCCATCCTTTTTCTTAATGAATAACATTGCAGCTCCCCAAGGAGATACGCTGGAATGAATATTTTTTTGTCCAACAACTCCTGTAGCTACATTTTTAACTTTGTCAACTCAGGTATACTCATCCTGTAGGGTGCTCGGGATACTAGGGCTGCCCCTGGTACCAATTCGATAATAAAGTCTATATCCCTCTTAGGTGGCAGTACAGGAATCTCTTCCGGAAAGACATCACTGAATTCTTGTATCACATGGATGTTGTCCAATGTGGCTGTCTTATCTTTCGAGTTAGCATAGCCCACTTGGATGGAATAAATTTGACATCCCTTCCTAATACATTTTGCTAGCTGAGAGGCAGTTATTGGCCTGACCTGTACTGGCCGCTTAATTCCTTGCATCTCTTGCCTTGTTCCCAGCTCATCTCTATAATAAATAGTCTTTGATTTGCAGTTTACCAAGGACCAGTGCTTCCCTAGCCAGTCCATACCAATTAGAACATCATATGAACCAAGGGGAAGCACATTTAAATCTTCCATTACCGACTGTCCTGCTATCTGTAGAGAACAGTTATTGACTTTTACAAGTACTCGCCTCTTAGTTCCTATAGCGAGCTGTACTAGCCATGGATTCTTGAATTTAACAGGTTGCAGTTTAGAATGCTCTACAACCTTAGGACTAATATAACTTAATGTGGCTCCAGGATCAATTGAAACAGCTACAGTAAGGTTAGAGAGTTTACCTTCGAATTCCACCATGGCCAGTTGGTACTCCGCCTGACAATTGTCCACGACTGCATTGATCCTTGGTAGGCTACGTCTTATGTCACCGACCGTGAATGCTTCATGGATTTGGGATAACTGTTCAGTTCCCTTTCGCTGTGGGTAGTTTTTGACATAGTGAAGCCCCCCACAACCCCAACACTGTATTGGGGGTCTTGTTGTCCCTTCACTGTCCAATCTTGCAGGTTGTTTTCCGACTCTAGACTCACTGGTTAGCTTACATTTGAATGAGCTTTTTTGTATAGTTACGCTATTCTGCCCCTGGCCAATTCCCTTGCTTCCACCACTGCGATTTCCTTTACTGTTCCCATCTCACTTATTACCTCTTTTCGCATTCTGTCTTTTGCCTAAAACTTCCCCTTTCTGTTTACTCTACTGGTAACAAATCCTAGCTTTACGGATAGCTTCGTCCATTGTATTTGGATTGTCAAAATCAATCCTTTCCCACATATATAGTGGTAAACTGCTAACAAATCTTTGCACCTTAGCTTTCTCTTCTCTAATATATGACACATAATGAAGCAAGGAAGTAAAACAGGTGATAAATTCATCCATAGTCTGCTGCCCCAACTACAAGTCATGGAATTCCCTTGCCTTTTCGTCGTAAAAATGCTTGGTCAGGTTTCTTTCTTTAAAGTACCTTTGAAATTTCTCCGAAGTTATAGTCTGTTCGCTCACTCCTTTCATGATCTTAACTTCTTCCCATGACAGGGTAGCTTTTCCCTGTAGTTGGGAAATGGCCAACTGTGCCTTAAGGTTGTGATCATACTCATATAACTGGAAATATTTGTTCATATTAATCAACCATGCCTCAGCTACTTCCTCCTGTTCCCTGTCGAAGTGCGATAGTTTAATCTTACGAAACTCTTCTTGCAACTCTATCTGTTGCCTTTTTGAGGTCTGTTGTTCAGATGCATGATTAGATCGTTCCTCCCTCTCTTCCGACCCTTCAGGTTCTATATGAGGATTCTGTTCTTCTGACATCCTCTGCTGTTCTACACTGGGATTAGCTAGCGGCTAATTCTGTCTGTCAGATAGGCTTTTTATAATTCTTTCTTCTTCCATCGTTAATCATGCATTATCCTCGCGTAACCAGGCCATCTCATTTTTCAATTCCTGCACCATCTCCAAAATAGCCATGTTTGTATTCTGAGCCTCCTCTCTGAGCTGTACCCATAGCTCGGGATTGCTTTCAGGACCAGGTATAGGTCCCTGGCCGATCACATATCTGCGTGATGCACTGTCTGCCCGTCTCATAGTGTCAGTCTTCTAGTTCCTCGTTCTGTCCTTAACATCGGAAAGTGACAACAAGGAAAAACAAAATTAGCACACTAACTGTTTTCTTGAATTGCATGAATAAAATGAAAATAAATTTTGTGTGTTGTTTTCTGTAGTTCACTTCCAATTCTCAGAGGCCTCAGTTGTGTAACTGAGCTCTAATACCACTTGTCACGTCTCCCCATATACCCAATTTTACAATAGTTATTTTTTTTTTTTATTAAAAATTACTTATAGCACTATTACGATAACAACATTCCTTTTCATTCCGGCCACTAGCTGAGCCCTTTTCCGACAACCGGTTTGTGGAACTCACTGTGATGGTGTCGGCCTGGTGCTATAAGATCTGGTTCATTAACCTTGGACGTATTTTAGAAATCATCCACCTCCTCGCGATCAGTAACTGGCAGATATTTCTTACACATGGCAATTCATTGATTTTTTTCTGATTATGCAGTACTGTCTAGCGTTATTACACTGGGTACAGATGTTAATTCTCCCTGCTCAGCCCTCTACATGGCACAAGCAAGCTCCTCTAACCACAGGTGTTTACCTCGAGCCCCTCACCATTGCATCGAATGATGGGCGGGTTTATGGTTCGACAGTTCAGTCCTTATAGGGTTTGATTCATCCCACACTCAGTTATCAATTTGCACTACCGCCTCCACCGTTTGGCTCCGGCTCAATTCTGATCTTAGGTTTCCACAGGTCTACCCTGTCTGCTTGCCAAGCTTGGAACAGATTGGATGACCACCAGAGGAGAGGATATGGCGACTCTGCTCCACGAGAAAAGTCTGGGTATGTTTCTATTTTCTTTTCCCACAGTTATTTGGCATTCCCGACTTTGGGATTTTGTTTATCTGTAATTGTTTCCATTTCTATTGGCTAACTACATTTGTAATGGTGTAATTGTTTTTTGTGTAGAGCCCGCCTCAAACAACCGAGGCTCTCAGGTGAGGCTACAAAGTCAGCATACCTCTGGTTTTCTTGCTCAAACAGCTAGGTACGGGATTGCTCCTAGATAACTATTTTTTTAATGAATTGACTCATCAGAGGATTCGAATCCAAAGAGGTTAGCTATATTGATTTGGTATCGCAGCCTTCCAAATTCAGGAGGTTTGATGCTTGGTGAGTTAGCAACATAGACATTCTTAGCACAGTCGAGAGCTATCAAGGTTGGACCTTTACCCCTTATACTCGGGTAGAGGGATTTGTTGCAGTTTTTCTCGCAACAGCTGAAAAATGTTATTTTACTATGATTGTATACATATTTGTCTGCCATGGGATGTTTCGAGGTTTCCTGGGTTGTATTATGTATATTTACATGGTGCTGTGAAACAACTCTCAGGAATTTCTGAGTGTAACGACTAGAAGCACCTCTAGTTGAGAATTTCTCTTCTTTTGAATGTATATTTGCGATTGTATAATCCTCTGTTACAAGATTACCATCGACTGTTAATGAATGATGTTTTCTAGCTATGCAAAGCTACATGCTTTAATGATATGGGTCTTGTTTTTCAGTCTGAAATTGTAAAGATGGTAGTTCCCATCCTAAATCTCACTTAATTTTAATGGTTTGAACCGAAATGTATTGACTATTTAATTTTCTGGCACCATTCATTTCTCTGCACGTATTGTTCTCATTCTTTTTTACAGCCTCGATGCTATATCTGGTAAATTTAAATTTCATATGTAGGGTTTCTTAGTTGAATTTTTAATGTGTAACCCCACCCGTAAAGCCCCGAGGGTTTTCTCGCGTGGCAACACTTTTCAGCTGGCTTACATGAAGTCCGGTTTCTCCCTCCATGGGTCTCTGATAGTTAGAGTTTCTCCTAATTTTATACATCGTATATATATGGATATATCTTTGGACTATGTACCAGCTTGTTGACTATAAGGAGATGTATGCATGTAATTTTTTTTTTAAAGAAAATTAATGGCGTTATTACACCATACCCTACTCTCATGTAACACCCTAATGAAATTTACAGACGGTTTCATCTAAACTCTACCTTCTTCGTTCTGGGTAATTGGATGGAAAGATTTCTAGTCTTTTGGTCCGTTTCCTCAGTTTAAAGTTTATTCATGTACAGCTCCAGAACTACACCTAACCACCGGGGCTTCCATTAGCGGTTACTGTACTACCCCAACTGCTTCCTAGACTCATTATCAGAGTGTTGTATGGTCCAAAACAGTACAAATCCACCAGCTTACCATGGTCAACCTTACTCATCTGTTTCCAGATTTTGCAATAATTTATGTACCCTGTCCTCTTCTAAATTTTCTATAAAGACCACCAACATTTTCCTTAGTTAACTAGTGCATTTAATTATAGAGTTAGTCCTGTAAAGGTATTAAATATTCTCTTACTGCTACAGTTCTTTTATATCAAATGTATAATACAGAACTTATTCACATACAGTACATAGAGTTTTGTTCGGTACCTGTCCCTAGATGTCAATGTATTGATTTCAAAGAATTATTCACTTTTGTTTCTTTACCACACCCTCCAAACGCCAAGCTTTTCTCTGCCTCCTACTTCAGTTTTGCCACCCAACCTTGAGATTCGTCTTTCGGGACAAGAATCTCCCCCCATGATCTCTTGTAGGACCGCTGTCCTCAGTAAGATATCTACACTTTGTGCCTGGCTATCTGGTCCTAACCAGACTTAGCCATCTATCTTTTCTATTTTCTGTCTGTCTGTCCTCACAGCACAGCGTCACTTTTGTTTTTCTCCTCTACCTGTCCCAACAACCCAGAGCACAACGTAACTTTTGTTTTTTTTCTCTGCCTGTCCCAACAACCCAGAATAACTTTTTCCCCCCTCTTTCTTGGAAACCTTTCTAGTGATGAGAGGTAGTTAGGGTTGCAACCGTTCTTTCCCCAACTTCCCTCTCAGAAGTTGCGAGCATTACCAAAACATTTCTCATCTTATTAAAGAAATAAAGAAAAATATTATTAAATTCCAAAATAGTTAATAATGTCATATTCAGTTTTTAACCACAGTAAATTCAAATATTTACATTTTTCCTGGGGCATCACATATTGAGAGTATGACATGAATGACATGAAAAATAAGATGAATTACAAAAATTTTATAAGACTTATTTTTTTAATTTTATTTATGTTGGTACATATGATTAAGAGAATCAATTTTTGTTTTATTAATTATTACAAAATTTAATAACTTTCGTATTTAACTCAATCTTAATTTTAAAATTGAAATATAGTCCTAGAATATTATGTATACATATGATTAAGAGGATCAATTTTCATTTTATTAATTAGTATAAAATTTAATAAATTTCGTATTTAACTCAACCTTAATTTTAAAATTTAAATATCGTCCTATTATATTATGTATAGCATAGAAAAATAATATAAAATATAACATTTTCATACTATCTAGGAAGATGGTTATGGTCCACTAGCTTCTTGTGGTGGTTAAGTGCCCACAAGTGCCACATCTATTCCAAGGAGCCACAATTTTGTCCAAGGATCTGTCCAAGCACAAATTTATCCGACCAGAGAAACTTGAGGCACTAAAAAACATCTAGTAAAAAATAAAAAATTATTTAAAAAAGAATTTGATAAGTTTCATACTTCAATTAATTTCATTTTTTATGCTAGGAGGTGCTCTATAGCATGGTAGAGATGTTGTCACCTAATGTGATATTTAACAAAAGAAATTAATGTTCACTACAATTAAAATACTTCAATTTACAACTTAATTTTACATAGCTCTATATAAAGATATAAGGCAATTGAAAGCGAAAAAAAATAATTTACCTTTTAATATGAGGAATAACTGTGATTTCTTCACTACTTAAAATGTAGAGGAGTAAAAAAAAATTACTTTTTACTATGAAGAAGAGATGTAATTTCTTCATTACTTATTATACAGATGATAGGAAATAATATTATTGATATTACATTATGTGTAATTCATTCTAAGTTCAGTTGACATGTCATATTTAAAACAAAAATACATTAATGACAAAAAATATTTTAGTCTCAAGCATAATTGAAATATTTCAATATCCATTTTAGATAACGTAGTTTTATATCTACTTTATATAGAGAAAAGTAAAGCAATTTAAATTAAAAAAAATTCTTATATTTTGAATTTCCATAACTAGAGAGATGTGTAATTTATTTTAGTTTTAATATGGAGTTGATATTTAAGATTTTAAAAATATCAATGAGAAAGACAAGTTTAACATAGGTACATATAAATAGTCCACTGATTAAGATTGAGTAAAATATTTAATATTAAAATATATATAGCGAGAGAAAGATTGAGGGAATTCATAATATTTAGAAAATATTATAAAAAATAATTATATATATTATCTATATCTAGTAAATATATATATATTATATATATATATATATATTATATATATATATAAAAGAGGTTTTAATGTGGAGAACGAATACAACAACTCAATGTTAATTACATATATATTATACTTGTCTACATCAATCTTAATTATGGATCTACCAAGGGTTGAGAGTGACCAATTCTATTTTCACTCTAAAATATAATAGATTGACATATACCCATACCCGAAACTAAGATGAATCTAGATTGTAAAACAACAAACCTCGTAATGTGGGATAAAAAAAGAAGTTCCTCTCTGAAACTTTAGTCAGTCTTGTTATCTTATATGCTTTTGAGGGTTTAGGGTTACAACATCTCTAGAGAATCATGGGATTGAAATCTGTAATTACAAAAAGATTAAAGTATCAAATTCCAATAAAGGCTTTTATTAGGGTAATTAATAAAATAATTTAAATCTTAATTTTATAATTCAAATATAATTCTAGTTTATTATATATGACATAAAAAAATTATGATGAAAATATAACATTTTAGTATCATTTACTTCTTTATTTGTTATTTATTTCATTTATGTTTATACGAACATAAATTTTCATTATATCAATTATTATAAAATTTAATATTTTTTATACTTTATTTAATGTTAATTTTCTGATTTAAATATAGTTTTGTAATTAGTGGTGTCTTTCTCATGATTACTAGTGATGAGTCAAACTGCATTAGTATATAGCAGCAAGTAATGTTTTTCCCCACTATTTTAAAAAATATTATATATGAATAGAAGAAAAATATGAACTGACATTTTATAACATTACTATTTTATTATTTCTCATTACATTATAATTAAGATATTAAATTTGTTTATCACACTATTACAATTTACATAAACTTTTATTAATCAAATCTTATTTTAAATTGAAATATAGCCATGAATTTATGTATACTATGATTAGAGGATCCGTTATTCATTTTATTAATTATTAATACAATTAAATACTTTGTATTTAACTCACCTTAATTTTAAATTGAAATATTTATTATATTATGTATAACATAAAAAAAAATATAAAATATAACATTTTCATACTATCTAGGAAGATGGTTCTGGTCCACTAGCTTCGTGTGGTGGTTAAGTGCCCACAAGTGCCCACAAGTGCCACATCTATTCCAAGGAGCCAAAATTTTGTCCAAGGATCTCTCCAAGCACAAATTTATCTGATTAGAGAAGCTTGAGGCACTAAAAAACATCTAGTAAAAAATAAAAAATTATTTAAAAAAGAATTTGATAATTTTCGTACATCAATTAATTTCATTTTTTAGGCTAGTAGGTTCTCTATAGCATGGTAGAGATGTTGTCACCTAATGTGGTATTTAACAAAAGAAATTAATGTTCGCTACAATTAAAATACATCAATTGACAACTTAATTTTACATAGCTCTATATAAAGATATAAGGCAATTGAAAGTGAAAAAAAAATAATTTACCTTTTAATATGAGGGATAAATGTGATTTCTTCACTACTTAAAATGTAGAGGAGTAGAAAAAAATTACTTTTTACTATGAAGAAGAGATGTAATTTATTAATTACTTATTATAGAGGTGATAGGAAATAATATTATTGATATTACATTATGTGTAATTCATTCTAAGTTCAGTTGACATGTCATATTTAAAACAAAAATACATTATTAACAAAAAGTATTTTAGTCTCAAGCATAATTGAAATATTTCAATATCCATTTTTGATAACGTAATTTTATATCTACTTTATATAGAGAAAAGTAAAGCAGTTTATATTAAAAAAAAATTCTTATATTTTAAATTTCGATAACTAGAGAGACGTGTAATTTATTTTAGTTTTAATATGGAGTTGATATTTGAGATTTTAAAAATATTAATGAGAAAGACAAGTTACAAGGTAACTATAAATATTCCTATTAAGATTGGTAAATTTTAAATATTAAATATATTACGAGGAAGAAAGATTGAGGTAATTCATAAAATAGAAATATTAATAATAAAAATTTATAATTATATTATATATTTATTATTTATATTATATATATATTATATCTATAAAAGCGGTTAATGTGAGAACGAATACAAACCTCAATGTTATTACATATATATTATACTTGTCTACGTCAATCTTAATTATGGATCTACCAACAGTTGAGAGTGACCAATTCTATTTTCACTCTAAAATATAATAGATTCACATTTCTCCGCACTTGCTATATCCGAAACTAAGATGAATCTAGATTGTAAAACAACAAACCTAGTAATGTGGGATAAAAAAAGAAGTTCCTCTTTGAAACTTTAGTCACTCCTGTTATCTTATATGCTTTTGAGGGTTTGGGGTTACAGCATCTCTAGAGAATCATGGGATTGAAATCTGCAATTACAAAAAGATTAAAGTATCAAATTCCAATAGAGCCGTTTATCACGGTAATTAATAAAATAATTTAAATCTTAATTTTATAATTCAAATATAATTCTAGTTTATTATGTATGACATAAAAAAATTATTATGAAAATATAACATTTTAGTATCATTTACTTCTTTATTTGTTATTTATTTCATTTATGTTTATACGAACGTAAATTTTCATTATATCAATTATTACAAAATTTAATATTTTTTATACTTTATTTAATGTTAATTTTATGAATTAAATATAGTCTTGTAATTCTAGGTGGCATCGTTTTCACGATTACTAGTGATGAGTAAAAATTCATTAGTATATGGCAGCAAGTAATGGTTTTCCTCACTATTTAAAAAAAAAATATTATATATGAAATGAAAGAAAATATGAAACATGACATTTTCAGAACATTTACTATTTTTTATTTATTTTCATACATATAATTAAGAATATAAATTTTCATTTTATCAACTATTACAAAATTTAATAACTTTCGTATTTAACTCAATCTTAATTTTAAAATTGAAATATAGTCCTATTATATTATGTATACCATAAAAAAAATATAAAATATAACATTTTCATACTATCTAGGAAGATGGTTATGGTCCACTAGCTTCTTGTGGTGGTTAAGTGCCCAGAAGTGCCACATCTATTCCAAGGAGCCACAATGTTGTCCAAGGATCTCTCCAAGCACAAATTTATCCGATCAGAGAAACTTGAGGCACTAAAAAACATCTAGTAAAAAATAAAAAAATTATTTATAAAAGATTTTGATAATTTTCATAGTTCAATTAATTTCATTTTTTAGGCTAGGAGGTGATCTATAGCATGGTAGAGATGTTGTCACCTAATGTGATATTTAACAAAAGAAATTAATATTGGCTACAATTAAAATACTTCAATTTACAACTTAATTTTACATAGCTTTATATAAAGATATAAGGCAATTGAAAGTGAAAAAAAATGATTTACCTTTTAATATGAGGAATAACTGTGATTTCTTCACTAAAAATGTAGAGGAGTAAAAAAAAATTACTTTTTACTATGAAGAAGAGATGTAATTTCTTCATTACTTATTATAGAGATGATAGGAAATAATATTATTGATATTACATTATGTGTAATTCATTCTAAATGCAGTTGACATTTCATATTTAAAACAAAAATACATTAATAACAAAAAATATTTTAGTCTCAACCATAATTGAAATATTTCAATATCCATTTTAGATAACGTAATTTTACATCTACTTTATATAGAGAAAAGCAAAGCAATTTAAATAATAAAAAAAAAATCTTATATTTTAAATTTCCATAACTAGAGAGATGTGT
>APFE030094793.1:302388-338780 GCA_000404065.3 Pinus taeda
GCTGCTGCATAATGTACTGTAACGCAGAATTATCAGAAAATAAAACAAATTCGTTACCTAATAGATAATGTCGCCAATGTTTCGAAGCTTGCACAATGGCGTAGAACTCCTTGTCGTAGGTTGAGTATTTATGTCTGCTCTCATTTAGCTTTTCAATGAAATAAGCAACCGGTCTGTCCTCCTGGCTAAGGACTGCCCCAATGGCCGTACCACTGGCGTCGCAACGAACTTGGAAAAGTTTGTTGAAATCAGGCAGTCTTAACACTGGTCTTTCAGTAATCTTATTTTTCAAGATTTGAAAACTACGTTCTGATGCTTAAGTCCAGTGAAATGGCTGATTTATCTTCTTGATCGTATCCAACATTGGTGCGCAAATCTCGCTGAAATTTTTGATAAACTTCCTGTAAAAACTGGCTAGTCCATGGAAACTTCGAACTTCAAATAAACTTTTCGTAGAAGGCCAGCTAACTATAGCTGTCACCTTTTCTGGGTCCATTTTTAGTTCATTTTCTGCAATGACAAAGCCCAAATACACTAGTTCTCGCTAAAAAAAGGTACACTTCTTCAAATTAATTAGCAGCTTGTTCTGCTGTAACTTCCTCAACACACTCTGCAAATGTCTGAAATGTTCCTCCTTAGTCTTACTAAAAATCAGAATATCATCCAAGTAAACTATTACAAACTTACCATTAAATTCCTTCAACACTTTATTCATCAGACGCATGAATGTGCTGGCAGCGTTGCTCAAACCAAATGGCATCACCAGCCACTCATATAAGCCTTCGTTCGTCTTGAAAGCGGTCTTCCATTCATCTCCTTCCCAAATCCGGATCTGGTGATATCCACTCTTCAAGTCGATCTTCGAAAAATAAGCCGCTCCACTCAAACAATCCATCATATCATCCATCCTAAGCAAGGGAAACCTGTACCTAACAGTAATTTTGTTAATAGCCCTGGAATCTGTACACATTCTCCACTCTCCTCCTTTCTTTGGAGCCAAAACAGTTGGTACTGCACATGGGCTCATGCTCTCTCGAATCAAACCTTTGTCCAACAACTCCTGGACCTGTTTCCTAATTTCTTCATGGTCCCTGGGACTCATGCGGTAAGCTGCTTTATTTGGCAGGCTTGCCCCTGGTATAAAGTCAATGCAGTGACTAATACCTCTCCTTGGTGGCAACTCATCTGGAAGATCATCTACCACAATGTCTCCAAAATCCTGCAGCAACCTCTGAACCTCTTCAGGCAAATCTGAAACCTGTGTATGAAGTATTGCTGCCTTTGGTCTCCTTATGACAGCAAAACTTATCTCGCTGTCCTCAATCTGTTTTATAAATTCTTTTCCGCCTAACAGCAGTGCTTTCACCCCACTAGCTTCTGCTGTATTTTCCTCCTTGATGGGTAGAAGCGTATGCTTGATCCCATCTTTCACAAACTTATAGCAGTTGGTTTTCCCATCATGAACTGCACTTCTATCAAACTGCCAAGGTCGTCCCAACAGTAAGTGACAGACATCCATTGGCATGACATCGCAAAGGATCTTGTCCTTATACTTACCGATCTGAAACTCCACCTCACACTGTTCATCAACCAACAGTTGATGCCCCTTCTGCAGCCACGACACTTTGTAGGGAGTAGGATGTTTTAACTTCTTTAATCCCAGCTTCTCTACCATCTCCACAGCTACTAAATTATCGGTACTCCCACTGTCAATGATCAAGTTACAGCACTTACCCCGCGACTTGCAAACAGTGCGAAACAAGGCCTTTCGCTAATCTGGTTCTGCAACTTCTTTTGCTGGTTTTAACAGCACTTTATTTAACACCAAGGCTTCACCTGTTTCTGGTGTATTCTCTGCTTCTTGAGGTGTCTCCTCAACATCCTCTGGCTGAGCAACATAGGTTCCTCTCCCACCTGCTGGTTCACCTTCAGGACAGTAATATGACTTGTGTCCCAATTTGTGACAACGATAGCACTGGACAGTTCCCCTGCCTCGACCAAATCCTCGCCCTCACTGAGCTGGTCGTCCTTACCTGGTGCTGTTGTCCTTCTCTGTTGTGCCAGTAGATTTGGAATTGCTGCCCTCTTCATTTGAGCCTGTACCTCTACCTCTGCCATAAACCTTGCCTTTTCCCCTGCTAGAACCACCTCCTCTCTTGGTGTTCTGTTTTCTGTTTATTTTCTCCTCTGCCTTCAGTGCAAACTGATAGGCTTCATCCAATGTTTGAGGTGAGAGGATATCGATTTCATCCAAAATCTCCCCCCTCAAGCCATTCACGAATCTGGCTGTTTTTTCTAAGGTATCTTCCACATACCCTGCTCATAAATTCAACTTATAAAATTCCTCTGTAAACTCCCTAACAGTCATTCCTCTTTGCTTCAGGTTCTGTACCTATCTGTACAACATGATCTGGTAATCTTTCGGCAGGAACTTCTCCTTCAGTTTTGCTTCCATTCTGGCCCACTTCTTGATAGGTTGTTTGTGTAGTATCCTTCTTTCCGCCTAAACGCTGTCCCACCATAAGGACGCATGTCCCTTTAGCTTGGTGGCGGTGAACTTCACTTTTTTGTCCTCACCGGTTTCCTCGAACTCAAAAAATTTATTTACTTCACTCAGCCAATCTAATAACACATCTGCTGACAAACTCCTGTCATAAGTAGGTAACTCATGCCTTGGCTTATGACTGGACAGCAAAACTGACTTCAACAATCTAAGTTCCAGTGTCACCCCTTCGAACTCATCCTCTGGTTCAGCTACTTCTTCATCACTAACATCTGCTGGGTTTCTTCTTCCCCCAGCCTCCACCACTGCCAATCTTTCACGCAAAACTCGAATCTCCTCTCGAAGTCCATCATCTACTACCCTACGGACTACTCGTCCTCTTCCTCTTCCTCTTCCTTCACCTTCACCTTCTACCTGTTCCATTAGTTCTAACTCAAGAAACTAGCTCTGATACCACTTATGATGGCCTCCTGCCGATTATAAAATATCTCTGGTTGATATGACCCGCGTCCTGGATGAACTTTATGGTTGACTTAAATGCTTTGTACGCCTCCTTGGTATTGGTTTTAGGGTTTTGACTGGTTCCCACGGTCGCTCACCTCCACCCGTCGGTTTCTTCCTATATGACCCTTGGTCCTTTGTCAACTCCGTTCATTTCTCACTTTTCGCTTTTCATCATTTGGCCCGCGCTCTGCTCTGTGGGGGTTTCGTTCCTCTGTTGTTCTGGTTCGAGCGCCAACTGTATGGATATCTCTGGTTTTCTACAGCTATGGAGGTGAGACTTTGGCGGCCTGTAAAGGCACCCTTGGCTCCGCATGATGACAAACCTGTTCACTGTGTATTTGACTGATTGTTTTTATGCCGATACTGTTCCAACTCGTTTGATTGATGATTTTGTTTCCGTGACAGGTCTTCCTCCGAGATTCTGCGCTTCGACCTTACTGTGCATGTAAATAATGGTTCTTTGCTAGCCTGTTTTCGCCTTTCTCCCTCCAGTTCTAATCACACCTGCTACTGGTCTTTCAGGGTTTTATCATTATGTTGGTATTCGTCTCGGTTTCCATGGCTTCTGGTAAGGGTTCTTGCTCCAACCCTGTTCTGGTTTCTGGCTTCAAATGGTTATTTGTATTGGTGCAGATTCTGACCTGCTCTCGTTTGGTTGCAGGTGGTTCCAGGTAGTTGATTCTGAGGTTCGATGTGCTCTTCACCTCCGGACAAGCTCTCAAGCTCCTTCCTTACGGGTAGTGTCTCCCCATGTAGTCATCTGTAACTTATTTATAGTTTTTGAGTCTGGTGTTATTGATGGTCCGTCTTCTGAACGGCAAAAGAAATGGGTCTGTATCTGTGTAACCCTCCTTTGCTCTATTGTTGGTCTCGGCCCTTGGTTCTGTAATGTGGTCAGTTGGTTTTGGTTGAAACCCTTGAAGGGTACTTAGTGGCGTCAAGCCCTCATTTCGTATGGCATTGTCTAGTGTTTTGTGAGAGGGTTGCTCATTTGATTTGAGCCCTCTTCCTGTAGTTGCTGTTGTATGTAGTAGA
The DNA here is from genome assembly GCA_000404065.3 of Pinus taeda. Classification (NCBI taxonomy): domain Eukaryota; kingdom Viridiplantae; phylum Streptophyta; class Pinopsida; order Pinales; family Pinaceae; genus Pinus; species Pinus taeda. The sequence continues at coordinate 306,431 of APFE030094793.1, forward strand.
AAACCCCGGTCATACGAAACCCCTGTTCGCTGCTCTATTTGTGACTCTTGCTGTATTATTTTAATTTACGGTTGTAACAAATAATTGCCCGACTCTATTTCGAGACTCTGACTCTTTAATGAAAATTTTGTTCGAGAGAAAATGTGCATGCCTGGACTGTAATTACTTTACTACAGTAGATTAATGAAATGATTCAAATATATATTTGTTACATTCCATTGCTTGCTCTGCTCTTAAACATGATATGAGGGTTTGGTTTTATTGGTTACCTGAAAATGTACTTGAATGCCGAACTCTCACTCGCTTCTGCCTGGAAACGGTGTTTGTATGACTTTACTCTGCACTGTTGGTTATTTGCTCCGTCTGGGTTTCATCTGCATTCGCAGTTCCTCGTTATTCTATGCCTGTAGGTGGTAATTTGTGGCTATGCTCTCGGCTATTCTTGTTGACTCGCTGTTCTGTTACTCCGATACCAACTTGTCACACAGAAATTAGATTATGATGCATGAAAAATTTAAATACACAGTGGAGATATAATTGAGAGATAATGCAAATGTTTTATTTAGAAATGATTGTATATCTTCTTTTCTTTTCTCTGTTTGAGGAATCGTTTACAATGTTTATCGTTTCTCTTTTAAAACCCCTGAAACACTACAGTTCTTTTTAGGTAGAACTACCCCAACAGATTGCGTAACTGTATATCAGTTTCTAACTGTCCCTAACTAATACAATTTGTAAAGAGACTAGTTAACTAATAAAAGGAACTAATTAACTGACAACCTATTTTGCTTTTAATAATTTCTATTTGAAAAGAAACAATTCATGACTCCAATTGACCTGGTCCTAATGTCTTATGACAAAATAAAACAAATAAAATAACGTAAAATAACTGACAAGCCTACACCTGTCCAGCTATGTATGTATGATTGCCTCTTCGTGAGACTGTCAACCAACTTCTGTCTCCTCGGAGCTGGATGCTCCTGCATCATTTACATATAGTGAGAGTATGATATGAATGACATGAAAAATAATAAGAATTACAAAAAATTTATAAGATTTATTTTTTTAATTTTATTTATGTTCATACATATAATTAAGAGAATCAATTTTGATTTTATCAATTATTATAAAATTTAATAACTTTCGTATTTAACTGAATCTTAATTTTAAAATTGAAATATAGTCCTAGAATATTATGTACAAACATAAGTAAGAGGATCAATTTTCATTTTATTAATTATTATAAAATTTAATAACTTTCGTATTTAACTCAACCTTAATTTTAAAATTGAAATATAGTCCTATAATATTATGTATAGCATAAAAAAATAATATAAAATATAACATTTTCATACTATCTAGGAAGATGGTTATGGTCCACTAGCTTCTTGTGGTGGTTAAGTGCCCACAAGTACCACATCTATTCCAAGGAGCCATAATTTTGTCCAAGGATCTCTCCAAGCACAAATTTATCCGATCAGAGAAGCTTGAGGCACTAAAAAACATCTAGTAAAAAATAAAAAATTATTTAAAAAATAATTTGATAATTTTCATACTTCAATTAATTTCATTTTTTAGGCTAGGAGGTGCTTTATAGTATGTTAGAGATGTTGTCACCTAATGTGATATTTAACAAAAGAAATTAATGTTCGCTCCAATTAAAATACTTCAATTAACACCTTAATTTTACATAGCTTTATATAAAGATATAAGGCAATTGAAAGTGAAAAAAAATAATTTACCTTTTAATATAAGGAATAAATGTGATTTCTTCACTACTTAAAATGGAGAGGAGTAAGAAAAAAATTAGTTTTTACTATGAAGAAGAGATGTAATTTCTTCATTACTTATTATATAGATGATAGGAAATAATATTATTGATATTACATTATGTGTAATTCATTCTAAGTTCAGTTGACATGTCATATTTAAAACAAAAATACGTTAATAACAAAAAATATTTTAGTCTCAACCATAATTGAAATATTTCAATATCCATTTTAGATAACATAATTTTATATCTACTTTATATAGAGAAAAATAAAGCAATTTAAATTAAAAAAACTCGTATATTTTGACTTTCCATAACTAGAGAGATGTGTAATTTATTTTACTTTTAATATGGAGTTGATATATAATATTTTAAAAATATCAATGACAAAAACAAGTTTAAAATAGGTTATATATAAATATTCCACTATTAAGATTGAGTAAATATTTAATATGAAATATATATAGAGACAAAGATTGCGAGAATTCTTAATATTTTAATAAAATTAATATATATATATATATATATTATATATATATATATTAGTGGAGAACGAATACAATATCTTAATGTTAACTACAATATATTATACTCGTCTAGATCAATCTTAATTCTGGATCTAGCAAGCGTTGAGAGTGACCAATTCTATTTTCACTCTAAAATATAAAAGATTCACCTTTCTCACACTTGCTAGATCTGAAACTAAGAAGAATCTAGATTGTAAAACAGCAAACCTATAAAAATAAGTTCCTCTTTGAAACTTTAGTCACTCCTGTTATCTTATATGGATGTGAGGTTTGGGGTTGTAGCATCTCTAGAGAATCATGGAGAAAGATTGAGCAAATCCAGAAGCGTTTTATAACTTATAACCTGAAAATTAAAAGTAATACACCCTATCCTATTCTCCTTATCGAAGCAAGTCTTTCCTCTATTGCGAGCCTAGCTATGATTAATTTTATATTGTACAAGCACAAACTCAATAACATAAACAATCATAGACTTCCTAAGCTAGCTTTAAATTCCAGCTGAAACCACCTAAGGCTCAATCGGGGGTGGCATAAAAACACAAGGGTCTCGTTAAACTATTGGGAGATCAACGAGAATGATGCATTGCAAAACATTAATAATATTAAAGATATTTTTACTTCTAAGTTCAAAGAAAAAATGTGGTGTGAGAAAGGTTTAGTGGCTAAAAGAAAATTAAGCTATTATAAGAAGGTCATCAACCCCACCCTAGAAGATCAAAAGTATCTCTCTATTTTAACTAGCTCAATGAAGAAAAATAATATAGCAAAGATTAGAACAAATTCTCATGAGCTCCATAGTGAAACAGGTAGTTGGGTAGTTCCTTAAACACCATGGCTGGAAAGGATATGTCATATATGTGAGAATAGGAACATCGAGGATTGAAACCACTTCCTCTTAGAGTGCCCCACTTACAACCTCATTAGATCTCAGTTTCACAATATTTGTTACAATATTGACCTTCCTAGCCTTTTACAATGTCAAAATCATAGTGCTCTCTAGAGGCTTCTCTCCAAACTTTTTGAGCATAAGAATAAAATCTTAAATCAAAATAAGTAATTTGTTTATGTAGGTCAGATAGACCAATGTTTGGTCTTAACGTACGTTAACCATCGTCATCATCATTATTAATTGAAGTATAATCCTAATATATTATGAATGATATAAACAATTATTATATAAATTATAACATTTTCATAATATTCTATATATATTTATTTTAGTTATGGTCACACAAATAATTAAGAAGATAAATTTTCATTTGATGAATTATTATAAAAATTTGATAACTTTTATATGTTGTTTAGAGTTATTGTCCTAGTATATTACGTATGGTATGAAAAATAATATGGAACACAAGATTAACAAAAATATATATATTTATTTTATTTATATTCATACATATAATTAAAAAAATAGATTCGATTCTTAAAACTCATTATAAAATTACTTAACTTTTGTACTTAATTTAATCTTAATTTAATTTATTCTTAATTTTATAATTCAAATATAATCCCAGTATATATTAAAACGCCACATTTTCATAACAGTTTTGTTTTTTTTATTAATTTTACTTAAGTTCATAATTTGGTAACCACTTTGAAGACACAAATTATTATATATATATATATAATATATATATATAAACTTTTTTAATTAATTGATTTTTTTCCATAAGCTTTTTATATATTCATATTGTAATAATAATTATATAATTAAATAAATAATATATATTATTTTAACTTTCATAATCAATATGGAGTTTTAAATATATAATATAAGTTGAGTGAATTCGAATCATAAACATGTATTAATGAAGATTAATTTGATTATTCAAATGATTCGATTGTAGATATTTTCATTTGAGCTTCACCACGAGGTCCATGCAGGAGCTCGTCTTTTTCACATGCAATCACATAACATTTCATATTGTTAGTAGTGTAGGGAATACCTTCACTTGTGGCAAGTTCATAGTAAATCATGACACATCAAGATTTAGGGGAAGGTTCATAATCTGCCATGGTGGTGGGTGAATCACCCACTATTTTTCTTTTTTCAATTCCTTCAGTTGTAGTGCTTGAGAACTTTTTCTTCAATTTCTTCACTTGCAGTGCTTACTCGTGTCTCTTGTCTACTTCCAATTCCTCCTAGTGTCACTTTATCACTATGTTCCTCACTGGATTTTCCAAAAAATGGATCCCCACCTATGCTTTTTGGATTTCCTTCATTGGACTTTTCTACTAGTTCTTTACCTATTAGATTTCTTGCAAACTTCCTAAACAACCTTCTTGCACTAAAATGTTTAGGGGAGGTGGGTTACAATCTAGACCTCCTCAAAAATTAGTCCCACCCATAAACAAGGAAAAAAATGCACTAAACATAGGGTAGAGAAACATGTGCGGGTACTTGGGAAGGACATTCACCTAAAAATATCCATTGGATGAAAAAATAAATAATATTGGAACATTTCGCTAGCAAACAAATTCCTATGGAATTTCTCAGGAAACATACTAATCAAAATTTCCTCCACTTGTTGGGTTATGCCCCAAAATACATAACTAAGGACTATATGGGATGGGTCATGGCAATTAGGAAAGATGCTAAAAAAATTCTATTGATTATATAGTTTTGGGGAACCCAACAACTCTTCACTGAAAAATTAGTCTATAAACTTTGATGCATGATTTAAAAAAAAAGAGATTTTCGAAATTTGGAGAGAACCTTGGGAAGGAGATTCAAGTTGGAGAATAATCCAAGACATAGCGACATTGAGGTTGCAGGACAACTAACCCTATCAGTGTTTTAGTTGGTCCATGTGTCAGTTAGCGATCCCACTGAGACGTGTAGTCATGTAGAAGTGATCTCAGAAGAAAACAAAAGGCACTCATGTAGGTCTCTTTAGGCTAACTAGACACCGAGATAAGGTGGATCGTAACTGGTGTATACAACTGCAATGAAAGATAAATAATGAAGGTGCAAGTGTCTTGTGGGTCCTCATGGGACATAGAACCTTGGAGTAGAGTCCCTAGAATTTTTCAAAGGTGGACAAGGATAAAGTGCCAGGGGCTAGTAGTCGAGACTAGGACTTGGTTCTATGCATGCGTAAATAACACGAGCATGTAAGCTTTGTGAGTGGTGGTTAATCCATCAAGGATAGTTCACATAGAGGGCCTAGTGGAGGTTATATCACATAGATGACCTAGTGGAAGGGGGAAGGTCCTCTCCAACTTGAGGTTGAGGCATATAGAGTTACTTGCAAAAACACCATTGGTTTCACACTATATGAATTAGTATATGGTGAATAGGAAGTCCTTCATATTAAATTTCAAATTAAAACATTAAGGAAAACTCTACAAGTTGAGTGGACCTCTTTGAAGCTCAAGAGTATCGACTAGACCAACTCAATGAACTTGATGAGTTACACCAAGATGTTGTTCATAAAATGACTATTACTTGACAACAATGGGAAAGTGGCATGATAAGATCATTAAATGAAAGTAAGTTAAAGGTGGAGAGTGGGCCCTTTTTTTCGATTCAAGGCATAAATATTTGAAAGGGGAGTTTTATACCCAATGGATAGGGCCATACGATATTGAAACTATATTTTAGATTGGATTTGCAAGGTTTCACACTATTAATGGTGTTCAAACACCATTAATGGTCTACGGGCATCAATTACAATTATAATGGAATCCCAAATCTAAGGAAGAATTCATCAAGGAATTAAAGAGGAAATTCGATGTATAAATCATAGAGAGTTGTCTAGTCTGCCCTCCTATATGAATCTGTGATTTTTCAATCTCATTGAGAAAAAAAAAGAAAAAAAAGAGAAAAAAAGTATGTAGGTGAAAATCTTGTCTCGGGAACCTCTAGCACCTAGTGCCACTGGAAAACTGGTTTCTGGTCAAGCCACTAGGTAAAGAAACTTTTACTACTTTGAATTTTTTTTTAAGGTGCAATAGGGTAGGATTTCATTGGAAAACCGAGAAACTGCTTGATAGAGACTGCCAAGAAAAAGGAAAATGAGAAAAAATAGAGAGAGAAAGAAAGAGAGAAAAGAGAATATATATATATATATATATATATATATATATATATATATATATAAACCTTTGTTTGTATATCTATGCATATTTCTTGTGAAAAAACCCTAATGTTAAAGGCTACTTCCTTCTAGTGTTATAATATTCAATCAGGGAACATGGACATAAATATCTTTCATAGCCACAACATTATCATGGTTTCACAGATCACTGAGTGTTTTCTTTCTCAATATTTTGGTTTTTCTTTTCACCAATGAGTCTAGGGTTACTAGGAAAATAACATGTATACCTGAATATTTACATCCTTAAAAGATACCATTCATCCTAAAGCTTTTTGTCCATATTGACCTAAGAATTACTGGTAGCTCTCATTTCGCTAATTTCATTCCTTCATTATAAACCTACCCTTTGAAATTCCAAAAAAAATTGTGAGGGCTTTATTTTTATTACACGAGGATCAAATATGTGTTTAAAACTCCTTTCTTCACACTAGCCTAAGCATGATAATACTTGAATTGATATACCCTCATACTTAAACCCGTTAGTATAGCTTATACGCCTATTGAAAAATATTTTACGACCTCGAACATCATTTCACTTATACCTTTCCCTTATTATATATATATATATTATATATATATATATATTATTGTAAACATAAATTATGTTTATGTTATATATGTATATATATATACATATACAAATGCTACTCATATCTTATATGTCATTGAAGCCAATACATATCACTCAAGATTTGTTTGAATTAGTCCAGTTGTCAAGGGTGGTCCATCATTGTCTAACTTAGGCATTATTTTTCAATACTAACTAAGGTGATGACATGCATTATATATAGTGGGAAATCAATTAATTTCCATGATTTACAGTAGGCATAATCATGTTTCCATATCCCAAAACATTTGGAAAGCTTTTGGTTTAGAGCACAATTCTTCATTAGGTTTTCTATAAAAGGGATAGAAGATGAAGATAGCAGCACGAGTTTTGACAAGGGTTACACAAGAAAGAAGTTATTGGGGGGATCTGTAAAGTATGTAGATCATGATAGTGTTAATGACATTTAAATTACACCAGAGGTTGTTTGGTCAATTTAGTGTCCTAAATTGCTCTACATAAATTATCAATCCGGATATCGTAAACTGATGAAGTGTAGTGCACTATATGTGCTAGATGAACCTTCTTACTTTAGTGTTTTTGAGTTTTATGTTGTTTTGGGGTTTTTGATCCTTTAATCCCTAATGATTTACAGTGTACTTAACAAAATATTAAATCTACTTCTGCTAACAATCTAAAGAAATGAAATGAGGACTAAAAGTGCTTTCAGAAAGATTTGGAAGTAAAGTTTAGTCAAGAAATGAAAATAGAGTTTCTATTTTTGGTCTTATCATTGTTTCCAAATTATGAACTAAAATAACTTAAAAGTGAAATTGCAACTACTGTCTAATCAATTATAGAAACAAGACTAAATGAAATACTAAAACTGAAAGTGAAATTACAACTATCTATTATGGAAACAAAATTAAAATGAAATACTGAAACTAAAAGTGAGATTACAATTACCGTTTAGCCTATTGCATAAATAAAACTTAATGAAAAACTGAAAGTGGAATTGCAACAAAACTAAATGTAATACTTAATTACTCTGCCTCTCAATTTTGGAAGACAAACCTGCTTGGGATGACATTTTAAGGAATTCTATACTTCATTATTCTAAGAGTTCTAAGATAAATGTAAAAATGGAGAAAAGACTCATTGCATGAATGAAGTATTCAACCACTTAGTTTGAGATGATTTATCAACTAAAAGGGCTTTTTAGAAACATTCATCTACACCATGAGTCACTAAGCTAGTAATAAAATGGCAAGAACTGTAATGGCACTAATTAGTCTAACTGAAAACTTAAAGATTAGTGAGATAGTAAATGAAATAAACTATATTACACTACTGCATTTCAACCTCTAACTACTCATAGAAACTACTAAAAAGAAATTAAACAAAAAGAAGCTATTCTGCACTGAAAGAAGCTATTTTGCGTTACTAAGAAAATGATAAAGACTGCATTATAAACAAGGCTAGTATGGAAATGATTATGAACATTGTGAAAGAAATAGTGAATTGAGAGTTTAACTATAAAAGACAAAACAAAATGAAATGAAATCTTAGTCAATGTAGGGACCCTCTACGATTGCGCAGGTTATGCATACTCAATCAAAACACCAGAAACGCTTCCAGATATCCATAAAACACATGGTCTTCATATTAAAAAAATAGAGAATGAGTTTTAAAAAATTACAGAATAGTAGTCTGAGCTTAATACACGAGCAAATTCAAACAGGTTCTCCGTTCTTCACACGGGTATTTATAAGGAAATTATACAACCATTTATGGAGAAAAATAAGCTACAGCGAAAACACGTAGCAGACAGGCACACGAAATTCTCTTCCTTGGCTGCTGGAGACATAAATCTAAGGTGATGGCTATTAGATTTGGTTGCATAGATGGCTGTCGAAGTCCATGGGTTCAGGAAGTTGTTTCGGATCCCATCACTATGAAACATGTAGAGATAGAGTCCTATTTGCCTTTGGTCTCTACATTTGACTTCTCCATTGACCGGAGTCTTGAGTTTTTTTATTTGTTAATTTAGGTTGGTTGACTAGGATAGGATCCATGTCATGACCATTCCAAATATGCCCATGTGGCCGGTTTCCTCATTTGACACCTGTCACCTGTCGAAGCATGAAGACAGTTGCGGAACAGCTGATTAGTTTCAGAATAGGCTGTGTTCCATAGCTAAAAGACAAAACCTTATTCAAACAACAAAACATAAAAGCATAACATGTAAATCACTAAAATGTTCTCCTTAAGGTAATGTATACTAGTTATTGATGATAGGCATGCATTTTCTTCATTAAAAAACAAAAAAATGTGAAAGAAAAGTTGCTAAGGGAAGGGCAGTTTTGAGACTCAACATACCCCCACTGCAAGACTATTGCATGTCCCCATGCAATCAAAATTGTGAACTTCCTCCTCCTACTGCATTGTTTTTGTTACTTCAGCCAACACATCCAACTTCCACTTCTTGCTTTTCTTTGCACTAACTCCCATCCTTGGCTTCCTCATGAGAAATTTGTACTTGAGGTTAATCAGAGCCCTGTTCAACTTCTTATTTTTCTTTTTCAGCTTTTTGTTCTTCTTGTGCCATAAACCCATGTGTAGCATGATGTTGTCATGAATATCTCTATCCACCTTATTCTGTTCCTTCAAATTTCCATTTTCTTTTTGGATGTGCTTGTTCAAAATTTCTATCTCATAGATCTCTTGTTTGAGAGAGTCGATTAGAGTTCCTTGTGAGGTGGCAGGCTACTCCGGATTGGTTGAAGTCCCTGGGTCTGCTGATTTACTCTTTTTCTCTAACGACTCTATGAGGTCATAGATTCACTGTTGTATTGGATCAATGCCAGGAGAAGCTCTTCTTGGGCTGCCTTCAAAATTTTGTAGAGGAGAGTTCTGTTGACTTTGTTCATATGGAATACAATGAGGGGACTAAGTTGGAGTTTATTCCTCTAAATTTAGAAAGTGGGCCTCTTTTGATTTCACCTTCTTTACTTTGCCTCAAAGTCTAGAACTCCTCCTCATGTTTTGGAAGCCTATGGTTTCTTCTTTTGTATCCTTCTTCCTCTTTCCTTTCTCCTTATCTTTCTTGACATGTTCCTTGATCTTGGTTAGTATTTCAGAAAGAATTTGTTAATCCTCTTCAGGTGATGAAGGTTCAGGAATATCCTTCTGGATTTCTTCAACCCTTTCTTTCATTTCTCTCCTCTTCTTAGTCTACTTTCTGATCTCTGTTAATTTTTTAGGGATTGGTTCTTGTTCATCATTTTTCTGTGCTGAAGTTTCAGGGGTTTTTTGAATGGTGAGATTGGTCTTCTTTCTCCTACTTGTTTTAACATGACTTCCCTCAGACAAATATGGAGCATCTTGGAAGAAATTTCTTGCTAAGAAGTCCTCCCATGTATCCCCTAGAGTTCTCAAATGAAATTCAACTAAAATCATCACTAGTCCATGGTGATATAGAGTGGTTTCTATTGATTCAACTTTATTTTGAACATTAGTTGCCATTCTTCTCAGACTATTCAAAAGGAAAAATGGAAGACTGAGGGTTCCATTCACTAGAAAATTCATTAGCAATCTTATATGATAAACATACATAGATCCAAACCTCCCTTCACATGTAATAAACTTTTGCAGTATTAACAACATGCCACTCCATTTGTTTTTTAGTGCAGAGATTGGAATCCCTTTTCTAAAAACTAAAATGTCCATACCTGGATTTTTATGAATCACCATATAGGATTCATCATGAAATTATTTGTTCTTAAACCACCTTTCTCCTAGCCTTGGGAGTTCTGTTGCTTCAGCTATGAAGGACTCGGTAATTACAAATTTGATGTCAATTATTTCCACTTCCATTCCATAAAATGACTTGGAAAAGGATTTAGTGATTTCGTTATGGTAACCATTGAATTTTTCAATAAAACACAAATAGCCAGCCTTTTGTAACATTGCCTTCAGTTGCAGATAACCATCCATGTATTTTACCCCTATGGGTTCACTTCTAACAATAAGTCCCATAACCTTTGTTCTTGGCTACCCTTCAAAACTACTCCTAGTGTTTGAGAAATGAAATGATTGCGTATATGGTAATAAGAAGACTGTGTATACAAAAGAAGAATGATTATGGATATGGAAGCAGAATGATATATGGGAACAAAATTACCGAGAACAGAATGACTCTGAATATGAAACAAAATGACTATATATACGGAATATATGGAAACAAAGTGGTTGTATATACAAAAGGTGTGGAAACAGAGTGATTGTATGCACAAAGTGGTTGTGTAAATATGAGAGAAAAACTTAAGAGTTGGCATGTAATAAACAAACAATCAAGGTTTGAAGAGTCGTATACAGATAGGTCATGTCGTTAATCTGACCGTTAATAGGTGTAGCTGTAGAAGTCAGGTTAAATACAAGTTATGGAGTTTAAAAAGGAGATCAATTATGAGAGAATCATTGGACCATTTATCATTGAATACATAAGATATGGCGGAGACATCGTGGTGGGAAAATCACATAATGATTAATTGAGGAGACATGTGATCATACATGTTAGACAAGCTTATGTTTTTGAATTGCTTTTTGAAATAATTTTTTGTATTTTACCTTTGGAACCTTACCTTTCGCTTCCTAATATTTTAATGTTTTCTCCACACGTGCTTTAGGCATGATTGGTCTTCAAAGTTGTTTTTTTCTTCAATTACCCGCATACAAGATTTTATTATGAACTGGAAACTTGTGTTTGGACTGATAAACAAACTGTTGTTGCAGAATCAAATTAGCTACAGAACAAGATCAGCTACGAAATGGAATTAGCTGCAGAATGTGGAAACAACTGCAAAATGTAAAATAGAGAGTAAAATATGGCTTATGAATGGATGAAATGGAAACGACTATGTAAGTGAGAATAAGACAAGATGATAAATGAAAATGGATGTGAAACAAATGCTGGAAAAGGAAAAATTTATTGGTGAAATATGGCAATGGAATGAAGTGAAACTGTAAAATTAAAACAGAGTGAAATGAAATGAGAAAATGAATTTTGCAGAATGTTGAATGATTGTGGCTTTTTATCACCACTTTTTCAAAAAAGGAAATGGAAAATATAGGGTGTCAGAAACTTTTCATTTTCACCTTGTACTTTCTCTATAAGCATGACAATGAGTGATTGATTTTCAACCTTATACAATTTATTTATTAAATTATTTTTAGATAGGAAAAAAAATACTAAGTTGGTGGAGAAGAAGGATTCTTCTTCACTAACTTCATTTAATAATTGTTCTGTAAGACCTTAATGAACTCCTCCTTTGAAATTGGCTTTTGATATATTTTCAGTCTATCACCATTCACAAGAAGAGAAGTTTGATTGTCATCTAATGTTCTGATCCTCACTGCGCCATTACTAAAAACATTTTCAACCTCATATGGCCCAAGCCAATGAGTTTGAAACTTCCCTTGAAAATCTTTAAACTTTGAATCAAATAATAGTGCCCAATCTCCCTCTTGAAACCTTTTGTCCTTGATGTATTTGTCATGCCATTTAGCCCTCTGCTATTGGACTATACTAGTCCTTTGAACTGCTTCTTGTCTGATTTCATCAAGTTCATTTAATTACTCTAGCCTATGTTTTTGAACCTCTGATAAATCGATCCCCAACTGAACTACCATCTTGAAAGTTTTGACTTGGAACTCTAAAGGGAACAGGACTTGTTTCCCATAAACAAGTTCATAGGGTGTACGTCTCATTGTGTTCTTCCATGTAGTTCTATAGGCCCATAAGGCTTTAGGAAGCCTTTCTGCCCAATCCCTTCTATGTAGATGCATAGTTTTGGTGAGGATTCCTTCAATCACTTTATTAGTAGACACCACTTGACCATTTGCTTGTGGATGATAGGGAGTAGATTTCCTATGCTTGATCTTGTACTCCTCCATAAGCCTTTCCATCATCTTGGATGTGAATTGAGATCCTTGATCTATCACAATTTCTCTTGGAACACCAAAGCGAGTAAATATGTCCTCAAAAAGAAAGTTAACTATAGATTTTTCATTAGAAAAAAGTAATGCTTTGGCTTCTACCCATTTTGTGACATAATCAATGCATAGCAATATATACTTTTTCTGCTTAGATGGAGGATTAATTGGTCGAATAAAGTCTAAGGCCCACTTTTCAAAGGGTTCAATAAGTACTTTGTAATGGAATTTCATTTGAGGGAGTAGGTTTCCCTACCTTTTGGTAGCTGTCACACCTTCTGAAATATTCTTTAGCATCTTTGAATATGGATGGCCAATAATATCCTAAAGAAAGGATTTTATAGGCTATCCTCTTGTCAGCAAAGTGTCCACCACACGGCTCATCATGACATGCTTTGAAAATATCAGGCATTTCATCTTCCCTAACACACCTTCTGATCATAAGATCTAGCCCTGTTTTATACAAGTCATTAGTGATCCATGAGTATCTTTCACTTTCTTGAATAATCTTTCTTTTCTCTCTAGGAAACGAATGTGAAGGTAACTTCCCTGTATCCAAGTAATTAGCAACATTTTCAAACCAAGGAGTTTGAGTAGTTACTACGAAGAGATATTCATTAGGAAACTTATCTTCAACCTGAGAGTCTTATTTGATATTCTGAATCCTGGACAAGAAATTGGAAACTATGTTTTGTTTCACAAGTCTATCTAGCACAATAATGTTGAATTCTTGCAAAAGTAAAAGCCATCTTGTAACTCTGCCATTCGTAATAGGTTTACTCATCAAATGTCTAATTGCAAAGTGATCTGTATGAACAAAGGTTTCATAGCACGTTATATAGTGTTTGAGCTTATTAATTGCATGGACAATAGCTAAGAATTCTTTTCCAGTCATAGTATAATTCAATTCAATGGGAGTCAAATTCTTACTTGTATAGTAAATGGCATAAGGAATAATTTTTTTTGTCCCAATATAGCTCCTAGAGCTATATCTAAAGCATCTATAGAAATATGGAAAGGAAGTTTCCAATTTGGACCTCTTAAAATAGGTTGCTTCAGAAATTTTTGCTTTCAAGGTTTCAAATGCTAGTTGGCAATCAGGATTCCAACTGAATTCACAATCTTTTGTAAGCAATTTGAAGAGTGGAGATGCTATTTTAGTGAAGTTTTCTATAAACCTTCTATAGCATCATGTAAATCCTAAAAAACTTCTAACATCTTTTTGGCAATTTCGAATTGATAACTTAGAGATGAATTCAGCTTTAGATTTGTCAACTTTAATCCCATCTCCCAAAATGTGATGTCCTAAAACAATACCTTCTGTAAACATCATAAAAAAAAATTCATGGCTTAGTGAAAGATTTGTTTCTTTACATCTTTTAAGAACTTTTTCCAAATTTTCCAAAGCTTCTTCAAATGTGTTTCCATAGACTGTAAACTCATCCACATATACCTCTACACAATCATGTATTAGATCAGAAAAAATTCCTAGTCCTACTCTTTGGAATGTTGCAGGTGCATTAGATAACCCAAAAGGAATAACTCGGTAAGCAAAAATTCCCTATGGACAAGTAAATTTGGTTTTATCCTCATCCTGAGGTGCTACCTGAATTTGATTATAACCACTAAAACCATCTAAGAATGAGAAATAATGCTTACCTACTAATGTATCTAACACTTGATCCATAAAGGGTAAAGGAGAATGATATTTAACGGTTGCTTTATTCAATTCTCGGTAATCAATGCACACCTTCCATTTACCATTCTTTTTAGCCACAATTACAAAAGGAGAAACCCATTGGCTATCTGAAATTGGGTAAATAAAGTTTACATTGAGTAATTTTTGGAGCTCTTCTTTCACAATTTCCCTAAGATTGGATTCATTCTTTTATAAGGTTGTCTGATTGGTCTACTGTTTTCCTCAATATAGATATGATGGATACAAGTCTTAGGATCAATACCTTTCATGTCAGTGTATTCCCATGCTAATGCAACATAATGTTTTTGTAATGTTTTGGTTAGCTCTTCTTGTTGTAGTTTCTCAAAGTTTTTATTTATGTTCAATGTCCTACCTGGAAAAATTACAATTGTAGAGCTACCAAACTCTTCCATAGAATAAAGAGACATCTTCCTAAATGACAAGTATTCAACATTAGACTTTTTTTGAAATTGTGCATGATCATATTCTAAAGATGTTTCAAGATTTGACTATCTTCATTGATTTCTAACATAGAAAAGAGAGGTTGAATATCATCTTCATCATCAATCTATTCCTTGTCATCTATTTATGTGATTTTTTTTTATGGAGGATACAAAGTAAATTTACTTATTGAATTACAATCAGAAATATACATGTCACCAGATCTACAACTAATAAAATCATTCGTTGTGGCCAGCCAAGGTCTTCCTCATATGAGTGGGTGTCCTTCTAGATTATTCTTGGGAGTTAAGATCATGAAATCAATAGGATACTCCCAAGAATATAAGGAGACTCAAATATCTTCTAGAACCCCATTTGGTTTGATTACTGATCTATCCGCAAGTTGCAGTAAGGTAGGCGTGTAAAGAAGGTTAGGAAGTTTAAGCTCTTCCATAGCTTGTCTACTCATAATGTTTATTGTTGCACCTAAGTCAATCAATGTATTTGGAATTTCAATTCCATTTATATGTGTCTTGACAATTGGACTTCCTAGATCCACATATTTTTGCATGCCAATTTTTCCCAACATTATGTCTGCTATCTTTCCTACCAGGTGAATTCTTTTTGTTTCTCTTGGTTTTCTTCCTAGTCTTTTGATGCTCAACTTCTTTATTTCCTTGGCTAGAATGGGAATTTATCTAATGGCTTGTAAAAAATGAATTTTGATATAGACATTCTTCAATTCATCTCGAAAATCATAATTGGGTAACAAGATCTATTTTTCTACCCCTCTATCAATTTGTAATCTGTCAGGAAAAGGAGGTGTAGAAGTAGATGTTGGTTGTTCAATGATAGGAGTTGTGTTCACTGATTCTTTCGGTTTTTCTTTTTCATAGTTTTGGTTTTGGAGGGATGTTCCCTCGAAAGTTTTATTGACTTTTAAAGAATATTCCTCAGAAATGTCTTCTTCTTGAATAAGTATAGAAGGTCTTTCCTTTTCTAATATCCTACCAGATCTTAGTTGAACATCATTAAGATCTAATGGAGTAATCGTATAAGTTGGAAATTGGTGTCCTTCTAACATATAAGCATTATGAGGGGTTTTATTGTTGGGGTTTGGAAATGGTTAGGCAGGTAGCTGATTTGGTTTCTGCTGAAATGGCAGTAAGAGTTGAGGATTTTGACTTTGTTGCGGAGGTTGTTGTGGAAATGGCAATGAAAGTTAAGGGTTCTGATTTTGAAGTTGTGGATGTTGATTTTGTTGGAGAGGATAATTCTTATAGGATGGAGGATATTGATATTATTGAGAAAATCTCCCATAAGGATTTTGTACCCCTTTACCACGGTTGAGATTGATACTAAGATTGAGGTTGAGGCTAAGGTTGCTGCCAAGAATTCTAGTTTGGTTGGGGTTGAAGATACATTAGACTGTTAAATCCTTAATTTTGTGGCCCTTGCCAAGGTCTTCTTGCAACAAAATAGAGAGATTATGTAGAATTTGGGATTGTTTCCTCTTGAAAGATAGCCTTAAGACCTGGGATTGAAGGACAACCCTTGGTCTCATGGCTTTTTGAAGAGATCATACAAGTTTCTACAATTTTTGTGTCTAGAGGGCATTCCCTTAGAGCATGTTTCTTTCTGCATTTTGGACAAAAATTGGCTAAAGCATCAGCCTATATTTTTTTCTTGCTTTGAATTTTAAGGGTGTCTAGTTGCTCACTAAGGCTCCCTAAAATATCAGTTTTAAAATCATCAAGCATATTGCCAATTTCTGCCCTACTTATAGATCCAGTTGCAGATTTGTTTTCTCTAACAAGAGAAGGATCACCTGGCCCTTTCCTTGTTTTAGATTTCCCTGTTGAGAGATGAACACATATTTCTCCTATGTCACTCAATGGAAGTTGAGAGATATCTCCCTTCACCATCATGTTAAGGATATCTATCCACTCATCTCTAATGGCCTTTAGAAAAATATCTTTCAAAGTTTCTTCATCTAAATTATTCATCTTTGCTCTTTTCAAATTATAGTTGAATCTCTCAATCAAATCTTCTAAGTTTTCATCTTCTCTTTGCATCATTTTGAACACCTCCTCTTTATTATTAGTAAGCATACAATAATCCAAGTATCTATCCAAAAATGCCTGTTTCATGTCATTCCATGTTCTAATGGATAGAGTGACTAACCCCATGAACCATTTCAAAGTAGCCCCTTTTAGTGTTGAAGGAAACAATTTGAGTTTTTTAGTCTTCTAGATAGTCATAAGTTCTACACAAGACTTCAAACTCAAACAAAAATGTTTTAGGGTCCTCACTTCTCAACCCATAGAATTTTGGGAGGACAGATGGTGAGATATTTTTCATTGTGGTACGTGTTTCCTCATCCACTATAGGGAATCTGAAAGAGTTATCTACTTCCCTATTTCCTCTACCTCCTCAATTATTACCTCTACCACCTCCATTGTTTCTTCTACCTCTCCCTCTACCCCCTCCTCCAAACAATGAGAATTCTCCATCCTGTTCTTCTTCTGCCATTATAGTTTCTTCAGAGTTAATATAGAGCTCAACCTGTAAGGTTATTCCCTCCTCTGGTTCTTCTATTAATGGACTATGGGGAGAGAGTTTCTACTTTTTCTTCCTCACCAAGTATTACTAATTCTTCAACTACAATAGGCTCTCTTGCGGAGGTAAAAAAAAGGTTATACCTGTTGTTGGAGATTCAAAATTTTGCTCTCCTAGGACTATTTTGGTAGATGAAGTAGGAGAATCTTCTAATTGAGTTTCTTCCCCTTGAATTCCAGGATTCCTATGGCTAGGAATATGAGTGTGGGATGGAGTGTGTCTTTTCTAACTCTTGGTGGAGTAGGTGGTGTTGTAGGAATTGAACTTCTGCCCCTAGCTATAAATCTACGCCTAGAGTCTCTTTATCTATGCATGAAATTGTTTTGTTTTGTTGTTTTTTTTAATGTAAGAGATAAGGATACATAGTTACACTTCCCTCGCAACGATGCCAAAATGTTTGGTCAATTTAGTGTCCTAAATTGCTCTACATAAATTATCAATCTGGGTATCGTAAACTAATGAAGTGTAGTGCACTATATGTGCTAGATGAACCTTCTTACTTCAGTGTTTCTGAGTGTTATGTTGTTTTGGGGTTTTTGATCCTTCAATCCCTAATTATTTACAGTGTACTTAACAAAATCTTAAATATACATCTGCTAAGAATCTAAAGAAATGAAATAAGCACTAAAAGTGCTTTAAGAAAGATTTGGAAGTAAAGTTTAATTAAGAAATGAAAACAAAGTTTCTATCTTTGCTCTTATCATTGTTTCCAAATCATGAACTAAAAGAACTTAAAAGTGAAATTGCAACTACTGTCTAATAAATTATAGAAACAAGACTAAATGAAATACTAAAACTGAAAGTGAAATTACAACTATCTATTATGCAAACAAAACTAAAATGAAATACTGAAACTGAAAGTGAGATTACAACTACCCTTTAGTCTATTGCAGAAATAAAACTTAATGAAAAATTGAAAGTGAAATTACAATAAAACTAAATGAAATACTTAGTTACTCTGCCTCTCAATTTTGGAAGAAAAACCTCCTTGGGATGACATTTTGAGGAATTTTGTAGTTCATTATTCTAAGAGAAGGTAAATGAAAAAATGCAGAAAAGACTCATTGCATTAATGAAATATTCAACCACTTAGTTTGAGATGAGTTATTAGCTAGAAAGGCTTTTTAGAAACATTCATCTACACCATGAGTCACTAAGCTAGTAATAAAATGGCAAGAACTGTAATGGCATTGATCAGTCTAACTGAAAACTTAAAGACTAGTGATACATTTCACTATTGAATTTCAACCTCTAACTACTCATAGAAACTAGAAAGAAATTAAATAAACAAAAGCTATTATGCACTGAAAGAAGCGATTCTGTGTTAGTAAGAAAATGATAAAGACTGCATTATAAACAAGGTTAGTATGGAAATGATTATGAACACTATGAAAGAAATAGTGAATTTACAGTTTAAATATAAAAGACAAAACAAAATGAAATGAAACCTTAGTCAGCGCAGGGGCCCTCTGTGACTGCTCAGGTTATGCGTACTCAATCAAAACTTCAAAAACACTTTCAGATATCCATATAACACACGGTCTTCATATTAAAAAAACAGAGAATGAGTTTTTCAAAATTACAGAATAGTAGTATGAGCTTAATACATGAGCAAATTCAAAATGGTTCTGCGTTCTTCACACAGGTATTTATAAGGAAATTATACAAATTTTTATGGAGAAAAATAAGCTACAGTAAAAGACACGTAGTAGATAGGCACACATAATTTTCTTCCTTGGTTGCTGGAGACATAAATCTAAGGTGATGGTTGTTGTATTCAGTTGCACAGATGGTTGTCGAAGTCTATGGATTCAGGAAGTTGTTTTGGATCCCATCATTGTCAAACGTGTACAAAATAGTCATGTTTTCCTTTTGTCTCTATGTTTGACTTCTCCATTGACCAGAGTATTGAGCTGGTTTCTTTGTCGATTTGGCTTGGTTGACTAGGATAGGATCCATGTCATGACCATTCCAGAGATGCCGATGTGGCCGGTTTCCTCGGTTGACACGTGTAACCTATCGAAGCATGAAGATAGTTGCAGAACAACCAATTATCTGCAAAATAGGCTGCATTCCGTAGCTAAAAGACAAAAACTTATTCAAATAGTAAAACATAAAAGAATAACATGTAAATAACTAAAATGTTCTCCTTAAGGAAATTTATACAGGTTATTGATGATAGGGTTGCATTTTATTCATGGAGAAACAAAGAAAAGGGGAAAGAAAAGTTGCTAAGGAAAGGGCAGTTTTGAGGCTCAACAGAAGTATGGAAAGCCTTTGCAGAAGCAGGACAGGCCAAATTTTAAGGTCGCTTTCAGAAGAATGACACTACCATTACACAAGAATTTGAAAAACAAATTGACGGATTGTGGCAACTCGCTATTATTGTGAGTGAAAAAATGATGGTGGAAGTAACCATATTTTCCCAATAAGGATAAATATGGTCAAAGAATTCTAAAATTTATGTAGATTGTTGCATCGCATTTCTACAGGAACCATCTCTTCTACTAGATTTAAGGAAAGGAATATGTAGGGAAGCTTTGCTTCAACTCTAGAAAGATGTGGTTTACATTTTTATGATTTTCTTTATGTGTGAAGGAAGGTTTAGTTTGGTATACCATTACCATAATTAGATCTTAATGAACCTTGTTGGTCCCAAGCCACCATAGATGCCTTATTTTCTATTAAAAATTGTGATGAGGATAACCACCTGTTGAGGCCTCGGAAATCGCTGCCACAACATTGGGGGATAACCACCCGGTCCGGACCTTACTACAGCTCCTTTTCTGTTTAGAATGGTGGCTCTGACTAGAGATAACGGGACCAGTTTCCCGATAATGAAATAAAAGGGATGGATGGGTGATGAATAGATTGCTTAAGTGATAGGCGACTAGCTTATTCTATTGACGAAAATAGGGAAACTAATATTAATCCCAGGAACAACTTATTCATTCAGAATGTAGCGTTAAATAATCTTTATCTATCTAACAGGCATATAGATGACTCTGTAAAATAATAGGAGATGTTCAATCATTCAAAGATTACTTCATGTGAATAGTCACAATGAAGCGATAAATACAAATTACTGCATTCACTGTTTATATCATCGATACATATATACGATTGAAATGGAAGCATGCGATAAACAACCAATAGTGGAATGCAGAAGGAATGCTGTGAAAAACACACATATATATAAGCGATAATATCAAGAGCGATTTAAGCAACAATTCATATAACGAAAATGAATACAGACGCAGATAATAGTACCATGTGAGCTGTAGATCAATCCGAAATATCAATCGCTATTCAAAATTCCTTCTTCAACACAGAAATGCTTTCAAACAATGACAATAGTGCACATTTGCATAAAGCCTTCCTCATCAAATTCAGAATAATTGGTCAAGTTTCATAAAAGAATATCCCTGAAGTACAATAGTGCAACTTCAGGGTTTAAGTCATATACAAAACTTTTACGACCCTTTCTAAATGCATGAAAGGGTCTATAAATACTATTAAGCTAAAAATATCTATGAAACAAAATCCTACTAAATTGGTATCAGTAAATGCAGTCTATGTCTCAGGGGCGATCTGGCAGTCAGCAAAGTGAGTCATGCCTCAGGTTGTTTGCCCTTAAACCTTAGCTGGCATATCGCAAGCATTGGTCCTACTTCTGGTGGTTTGTTGAGGCGCAAACTGAATTGGGTGGCGAAGGTGGCATCCTGAATGTCGGGTATAACATACCCGACAACATCGGTTAGGCACTTCAAGGCGGCTCTTTGGCTGTATGGCTTGATTAAGAAGAACCAATAAGCATCCCACGTCAAACTGTTAATTCCAACGATCAATCTTGCGTTTTTCTCTAGCTTCGGATAGCATGAGTGCTCCAAGATATTTTCCGCTGTTAATTGACCTGGAGTGCATTGGGAAATTATATTAGATAAATAAAGTGTATTATTTACTAATTCAACCAAATTTCCACTGATTGTTTTGCATCTGGACATTGCTCTTTCTGCCTTCATTAGTTGCGATTTCCATTTTGTGAATAATATCTCTTTGTGTGATTCTAGAATTCTCGGTAGATTAGCTGCCCGGCCTATATCGGAATCCTGCCATTCTATAAAGTTTGTCAGTGTTTCTTCGGCCTGATCCAAATCGGTTCTTGCTTTTTCTACCTTTTTTCTTATAGATGCTACCAATTCGCACAATGGTTCTGCTTGTGTAATCTGTTGACATAGTAGCTTAACCTGATTGATCAATGCCTTATTTAACTGGAGCGCTTCTGCTTTGAACTCATCTATCTGAGGGAGCTGTTTCATTTTCTCAATTTGAGTGGTCAATTGAGCGATTTGATCATCTTTTACTTTCATTGCTCCCTCAGTTGATATTCTTAACTGCTCCAGTGTCGCCGATAGCTCCTTTTGCCTTTGGATTGCGCCTTCATCAATTCTTTGCTTTTGCTCTTGCAATTTCTTTGTCATCTGATTATTGTTCTGTTGCTGCACTAGCAATTCTTTCTCCGCCTGCTCTGCCCTCTGCTGAACTTCTGATAGTCTCGCATGTAGTGAAGAGATGCCTTGGTCCTTGGTCTTTAATAAACTGCTTACCTCCGATGCTTTATCAATGGTTGTCGCTGACTATGCTCCAGCAAATTGCGATAGCTTGGTTAAGTCATCGGAGGGGTCAAATTCCTCTTTCCATACAACATAGCTCGTTACTGTTAATTCAGGGAATGGGAAAGGTTGATCAGTTCTTCTCCTTTTCCTTTGTCTCTTTACAACAACTTTATGCTTGGGGCTATAAAATACATCTAAAGGGGGGATATCTTATTTTTTCAAAACGATCTCTCCCGTTGGATCTTTAGGAATTACCTCTAGTTCTTTTGTTTTGGGTAGGCCGCTAGTTTCACCCGAAACCGGTTTCGATGTCGCTTCCTGTGTATCACCTTCTTTAGAAACCTCATCATCTTTCAAGCACTCTAGGCTATCAATAATTGTACTGAATTGCTTGCATTGCTGGAGCAAATTCGGATCAACTAATGTATCATTGTTATTCTTAGAGCTGCTCTCTTCTTGGGTCTTTGCTTGGGTTTCTTCTTGTCGCTGCACATTTTCCTGGGTCACCTCCTGCCTTTGGCTATGTGCTTCCTGTAACATTCCTAAAATAACTCATGGTAAAATAAATAAATAAAAAGTTCCAGTTCAGTTATGAAAACTAATTCTAAATAAGGATGAAATCAAGAAAGGAGGAAAAATTGTTCGATAGAACTGTGGGATACGGAAGAGGTTAAAAATGTATTTTAGTTGTGAACTTGTGGATGGATGACACCGTTATGGGTTTTTTGAGGAATCTTTTAAGCTCGAGGCGGAGGGCTTTTTAGTTCTTGGTTTTCATGCACGCATTCCGAGTGGAGATGGATGCCAGTGAATTAATAGCGAAAGAGTAATGTGAAGGAAGGGGAAGATGGCAAGTGTGCGAGGTATTGCAGTGTCAGGAGTGGCAAATCTCTTGACTGTCACTACATTTTCAGTTGGCATTTGCGTTCTCTGAGGTTGCAGTGGATGAATGAAGGAGCCTACTTTCCGAAATTGCTTCGAAACCAGAGGAGTATGAACTCGGATGAAGGAAGGAGTCTACTTTCCGAAATTGCTTCGAAACCAGAGGAGTATGAACTGTGAGTAAGTTGAGAACTTGGAATATAGAGTGCACATAGTTTTATCAGTTGGATGCGAGAAGATCTCACAAAGATCTCACAATGCCGAAGTTGGACCCCATTGATCATACTAGTTTTGACCTTGTTGTTTTCCCTCGGATGTCTTTGGAGATATAGATCTGTCCGTGGTTTGAATAGCTCTTGGTGGTCAACTAAAGAGATAAGTATATGTTATTTTGCTCATAGAAATAGCTATTTTGGGTAAGGAGAATACATATTCTAATAATGGCTATTGCATTTTTGAAGAAGAGAATGCATATTAAAGAAATAGAACTAAATATTGCATTCTTGGCATATTAATGAAATAGAAGTAAATATTGCATTCTTGGCATATTAAAGAAAATAGAAGTAAATATTGCATTCTTGGAAAAGAGAATGCATATTAAAGAAATAGAAATAAATATTGCATTCTTGGAAAAGAGAAGGCATATTAGAGATATAGAAGTAAATATTGCATCTTTGGAAAAGAGAATGAATTTTAAAGAAATAGAAGCTAATATTGCATTTATGGAAAGAAAGAATGCATATAATAGAAATAGAAGTTAAGTTTGATTTTATTGGAAAGAGATATATGCTATTGCATTGTAATACTAGCTGATTTCTAAGTTTCTAGTGAAAATGAGTATGTATTACATGCATGATAAAGATAGCTAAAGATGTGCTTCTAGGCACATAGATATTCATTTTTAACTCTCTTGAAGAAAGAGTATATTATATATATACGTAAATATAGCTTCATTTTAGAAAAGTATGCATACTTCATGTATGAAGATGAAGGATTTTATGAGAGTTTTCTTGGAAATAAAATTAGAGGTTCTTTCCTTTAAAGACACATATGAATAGTGTTCATACAAGAATCAAAATCTTTACTTGTTTCATGAAAAGACTATGTGCATTAAAGTAAAAATAATTGTGTTAGGAAAAAAACACATGTTGCATGCACATAAGGGTAGCTAATGTGACTATGGAAATATGAGTCTGTGTGTACTTAGAGAAAGTGGTCATGTTAAGTTTCTTGAAAATAATAATCTCTTGGAGAGATTGTCTCATTAGATGAGTTGTGTTGATTTTCATGATTTTGATGCAAAAAGGGTAAGTAAACCTTGTTTTGGTATCTTGATTTTCATGTGTAAAAATAGATATCTTTAATAATTTCTTCAAAGGGAATCTTCAGAAACCCTCATATAAGAAGATAGAGAAATGAGGATTATAATGACTTCCTTTAAGAAAGAGGTATGTGGTTTGTTGTATGAAATGATGGTAATATTCTAGTGAAGGGAATATGTGTTGCATACATTAAAGAAGGGATAATATGATAAGCAATGGTATGAACAATATTAGTCATTGCGATATGGAGTTATGTTCTTTGTATGATAGAGAGATTATGTTGAGTTCTCTAAAAATAACTATGTGAAAAGAACATATGTGCTTAAGCATAGAAATAATGGTTTATTACATATATGAAGTTATAACGAACGTTTTAAATGTTAGTAGAGCTAATGAGTTAGAACTCTTAAGGAGAGTTATGCATTAGTGTAAATAGACATTGTGGGGGTCAAACAATATTTACTTGAGTATATGCACTAGTTATATAGTATGTCATGCTTACTCATGCATATGAGTAGGTGCTAAAAGATCTTTGTTAGAGGTTGATTATTGATTCATTATTATGGTATCTAATCTTGTTGCCGAGCTTGTTGACAACTACATTGACAGGAAAATATGGCAGATGGTGCCAAAGGAAAGTGATGTTTAATCTTGTGGCAGGAAAAGGATTAATGGATGATGCAAATGAATTTGAGTAGCAGGATCGAACATTGCTACAATAATCATGCCACAAGAAATGTTGTATGTGGCGGTATGTAAGTAAAAGATTACATGGAAATTGTATTAGATTTTAGCTAGTTATGTGACAACTTAATGATAATTCATTGTAATGATTTCATAACAATGGTTAAGGGATGGAATCCCTTATGAGCCATTGAGTGAGGGGTGAAAACCCTCACGAGCGTTTAATAATAAGATTAAACGTTTGCTGGTTTTCACCCTACGGGGTTTCCAGGGTATATCGGTGTTCAATGCTGTGTTTGCCTTTTGTGTCAGTTTGATGATGTTGAATCCTTGATGTTGATGGTTCTTTATTTAATGGCATGATCATATTGTCCAAGTATGAGATTAATTAATATGTTTATGGAAATTATGAAATGGATGCAAGGATTCATGACACAGTTTATGTTATTACACTACCACAGTGGTGGTTAAAGGTTATGCAATGGTTATGTAACTTACTGTCTTTGATGGCAATTTACTTGATGTACTAATGAACATTATATCTAACGGTTAATGATGAATCGTGGAGTTTTGAATTGGATAATTAATGTGGTAATTTGTATAAAAAAATTCTAACTCACTACTTTTACATGCGAGGTTACCGGGGTATGTTACACTTCCTCCTACTGTTTTGATGTAGTAGGAGGTGGTGTATTATCTCGCTGCTCAGACTCACTTGACCTGATTGTTGTCAGAACAGTCGCTAACAGGTCTAAAGGCAGAGTTTGCAACCTCTGTTCTCTAATTCTGTTAAATTCGACTAGCCCTTCATCATTATACACATTTCTCGCCAGCGACTTGACTTGATACAGCGATTCGGCCGATGCGAACAAATCTTCGAATTTGTCTTCTTTGTGCTCGACCTTGGCCTATTTGGCCTGGTCGAGTGCATTGTAAGCGATCTTCCTTGGATCATACTGCCTTCTTGGTAGAGTAGCCAGAGTGAGCAAATTCATTTTCCCAGCTTCCTTCTCTGCATGCTTGATATCATGCAGGGTATACACTCCAATTCGTAATGGAAAAGAAGGCCAAACATGTTTTCTAGCTCTTTTCAGGGTCTAGGTAACCCCTTTAGCACTGATTTTATAAGATACCTCCCTGGCAAGTAGCTTATCGGGGATGTAAAGTGGTAGCACATGTGGCCTGGCCTGACTGCCAAAAACTTTGATGTAGGTGAATTTCTCCTCCCCAAACCAACTTGCTACTGCAGTCAAATCTACCCCTGCTTGTTAAGAAATCTTCAGGGCAGGCTTATTAAAAATGGAATAATGAATTGGCAACATAAAACCGTTGCAGATTTGGTACAGGTGGTGCTTATAACCAGTCTTCCATAGTTTTTGATAATATATGTGAATGGGTGTGGGGTCTTGCGACGTCCACCTCCATCCTAGCACAGGAAACTCAGAATTAAAACACAAACCATCCATAACATAGGCACTGTAATAAAATGGCGGAATAACCCTCTCTGTGACACGATAATCAGACCTGAAATCGAGGATGGCTTTGGCTAACTTGTCGGATAATATGACCACCCAATCCATAATTTCTCGACTACATGTTGCCTCCATTAGGGGAACCATTTCTATGGTGAAATTGGCAGAGTCATGCAATCCCCATAGCCTACACATTATAATTCCAGCATAACAGTAAGGAGAACACAGGGAGTCAACTGAGTACTTACACAAGGTTTCATGCTTGTGTTTTGTTGGATTCTGTCTCCAGCCTCAAATTGGTTCAGACTCGGTCTCGTTCTCTGCTTGAAATTTCTCCAAAAATGCAGCATTATATTTCTTCTCTTCTTGCAGCACGTGATACATTAGCCTTAGGTCTTCGGCTCGAAACAAACCGAAAATCCTCCCGTCCACAGCGTTAAACAGTCTCTTGATAATTGGGAGTTCTTGGATTGCCCACCTTACCACATCTGTGTAACGAAGAATATGCTCCCGAGCCGCTATTCTGTGTAGAAAGGAGTCGGCCAAGTGTTTTAAATTGGCATCAAATTTGCTGGTATTATCACATAAAATTTCTACTTCGGTAACCTTTGGCCCTTCTGCTTCAATCAAATTATAAGTCCCTTGCCAAGTGGTCCTGGTGAGTCCTAAGCATGTTGTATCTGATATAAGCCCTTAATTCTTTCCACTTGGATCAGCGACAACTTGCCCTGTGGCTGGCGGAGCAGTAGGCATTGTAGTCTTCTTTGATTTCTCTCCCATTCCACTTTCTTCTGTTTCTATGGAAGAATTCTGCGCAGAGTGAAAGATAAGCATAACACATGCAACAATAACGTGAATTGAAGAGAATGAAATATATATATCTAGGTGCATTCATAGCGA
This sequence comes from Pinus taeda, assembly GCA_000404065.3. Taxonomy (NCBI): domain Eukaryota; kingdom Viridiplantae; phylum Streptophyta; class Pinopsida; order Pinales; family Pinaceae; genus Pinus; species Pinus taeda. The sequence continues at coordinate 334,008 of APFE030094793.1, forward strand.
TCAATCGACTTAAGGTGGCCTTAGGATCAAATCCGTGGATAGATCTCAAGCATGTTATTCTCATTAAATGGTCGTTACGGCCTATCAATCTCATAAATTCGAGTTTCTTCGATTAATGGCTGAATGATTTATTTGAAGCATGCTTTGGGTGATTTGGCGGTTTGAACATGGATGAGCGGCTTTCCAAAGGATATGGCCTTAATTACGAATAAATCATATTAAACCACCTTTATGACTGTTACTTTGAAAACTGTGCTATTTTACCCTTTACACAATCGGGCATCGGGGAAATGCTAAGTTATTGCATTGGTGTTTTTTGGAATCCCCGATCGCCGATAGCGATATCACATCGCATCGGGCATAGCTGTTAGGGCCACTTAGGATGAGGGCATGGTAAGTCGCCGATCGCCGATAGCGATATCGCATCGCATCGGGTGAAGGGGAGCTTCTTTGCACTATAAGTATTATCGCCGATTGCGGGTCGCTGATTTCACATCGCATCAAAGCAAGGATCGTTACTCATGTTACTTTATTCTTTGCCGATATCTGATTTCGATTTCGCATCAGTGAAAACTAAGATGTCCCTTAAGTTGAGATTTCTTTGTCATTGCGATATGCGATCTTGCGATCGCTTTATCGCAATGATAAAGATAAATCGTTTTATGTTGGGGTTTATCGATTGGTTTTATTAAAAAGGCCTTTTAATGATGTTCCCTTTGATTCAAGCATTTTTTTGAAATAGAACTTTAAATTGATACCAATTTGAAACAAAAATTAAAAAAGGGACCCATTTCACATTATAGTTTTGGAATTTTAATGATATGAAATGGGGGGTTGTTTTATGGCACAACAATTGGTGATTCGCTGGAAGAAACAATTATCTCTGAAAAATATAGAAATACTTAGACTTTTTCACAATAGAAATTTTATTCAAAAGGGAAAATTCTAATATAACTAGATATTGTTGCATTCTAAGGAAACAAAACTTTCTTTGCTAATTTCCTCTCTTGTTAAAAATAGATACATTCCAGATTTTTAAATTGGCACTTATTGGTTGATATTGATAAAATAGGAAAATTTTCCAAATCAGCTATTAAAATTAACTCCTTTGCCATAGGTAGAGCCTTTGCTACTAGCAAACGTCCATAGTCTCGGCAGGGATACCTTTTAACCATATCATTGTCTATTTTCCTATTCACTTCAGAGCATGATTAACAGAATGAATTCAAAATATGTTTTTTCACATTTTGTGTTTCTTTTCTTTTTCTGTTATTTCGTAAGATAAAAATGCATTGGCCCGGTGTGGTGGCCAGTTAATTGGAAATGCCATTCACTGGTAGTAATCTAACCGAACAAGCTGGCTTGTGATGAGACCCATTGTCTTACAATTGAAGCCATTACCCTGTTTTGGTATGCAGTGTTGGTAATGTCGGCTAAACTATTTCCCTATGAACATGGTAAGCAGGCTTGTAATAAGACCTCTTAACTTTTATATCTAGTATTCTCGGAATTACACCCTGAATAATCATGATCTTAGGTAAAATGGGATAGACAATTTTCCTCCTTAAGGTAGGATGGATGACAAGGTAAGAGTTTGAGATGTTGAATTTGGATTAGCTTCTATTTTAATATTGATAACCTTTTTATAACCAATTTAAAAAATCTAAAAAGATTTACAAGATTTATAAACTTCAAGAGGAGTTCACTAGGATTGTATTGTAGTTTCCGAATGCAATTATAACTAATTTCCTAGAAATTATTCCTTTTGTTTAATACTTCTATTTATTAAAAGTAAATATTGCATTGCTTGTTTTCGAGAAACTTTTTGAATACAGCAAAGGTCAAATAGAAAATGCCTTACAGTTTTATTTTCTAATTTTTCTACAAACTATAAAAATGCTATTTAAAAGGAGAAGGGGTTACCTCCTCAGTTGAAAAATTTCTTTAAGATTAGGCCATTAACAGGGAGAGAATATCTCAACCCTGACAAATCTTGTAGCATGAAGGTCGAATGGCCTATATTTTCACAGATCTGAAACGGTCCAAGCCACATTTTCTAGAATTTGGTGTGTTTCCCTTTATCTTCATGGGCTTTGTCCCATTTCAGGACTAAATCACCAACTTCAAATTGCTTAGAACGAGATGAGATTGAATGAAATGATGACTTGATGGTCTGCTGATATTTCGCATGAATAATCTTGGCGTTTTCTCTTTCTTCTTCTAATTTCAAGATTTGGTCATGCCTAAGTTGTAAAGAAGAAGAAGGATTTTCTTCAATAAATTGAACTAGAGCTAGAGAGGGAAGAATAAGATTTGTTGGTAATACAGCTTATTTTCCATAAACGAGTTTAAATGGGGAAGAACCTATAGAAGCCTTTTGCGTTATCCTGTCAGCCCATAGTGCAAATATTAAATATTTGTGCCAGGTCTTGTGATTTTGTTCGATAGTTCGATTGATACTTTTAATAAAGTTTTTGTTTGTAGATTCTGCCAAACCGTTACCCTGAGGATAATAGTTAGCAGAATATTTGAGCTTGAAACCTCTTTTGATTGCGAAATCAAACATAGCATTGCCTGAAAAGTAAGATGCATTATGAAAAACAAGAGCATTCGGGACACCAAACCTGGTAATGATGAATTGATCTATGAATTCAATGATGGCTTCAGAGTTTGTTGTCTTTAGCGGAATTGCTTCAACCCACTTGGTAAAGTAATCGGTAGAAGTAAGGATATACTTGTGTTGTTTGGAAGAATTAGGAGTAATTTATCCAATAATGTCCAATCCCCATTGCTCAAATGGCTGTTCAATGTTGACCGGTTGCAGAGGAAAGGCTGATTTCTTTAGTCTTCCACTTGAAGTTTGACAACTTGGGCATTTCCTCACATATTCATGAGCATCTCTAAACAGAGTGGGCCAGTAATATCCAGCATGGATGACTTTGTGAGATGTTGTATCAGCTCCGAAGTGGCCTCCCGCTAGTCCGTCATGCAATTCCTGCAAGACCCTTTGTGCTTCCCGTTTTTCAAGGCATCTTAGTAAAACAGAATCATAATTTTTCCTAAACAAAACATCACCAATAATGGTAAAATTTTTTGCTTTGAATCTTATGGCCCTTTTATTTTTGTAGGACAAGTTGGGAGGTGCATATCCATTTTTTAAGTAAAATATTAAATCAACATACTATGATTCAGATCAATGACACTTACCTGATTCATGGTTTCAGGTTGATCTGTATCGCTTGATTCCTGAATGTTGGACGCGCCTGCGAATAACCTGCAAAAACCTTGACCTTTAACAATCTTTCCTGGCTTTATTTCTAGGTCATATTCCTGAAGTGTTGTTACCCAATTTGCCCTTTTTTCTCCCAGTTCTCTCTGGATTAACAGTTGTCTAACTGAGGAGAAAGGAACTATAACCTTTGTATGCGCTTTCAACAGGAAGGGTCTGTAATGTTTAACCACTTTATATACAACAAAGGCTTGTTTTTCTACTTCAGAATAGTTTAATTCTGCACCTTGAAGATTTGAGCTATAGAATGAAATCGGTGCTTCCAAATTGTGATCATTTATCTGTGTAAGTACCGCAGCATAAGAGGAATTGGATGCGATGGTATACAATGTAAAATGATTAGAAAAAATTGGGGTATTTAGAGCTGGGGCATTGATTATTGACTGCTTGATTAGTTCAAATGCTTCCTTTTCTGGCACTCCCCATTTGAAGACTGAATTTTTCTTAATCATAGTTTGAAGTGGTAAAATAATTTGAGAAAAATTTGGAACGAATCTTTTTACAAAATTGATTTGGCCTAAGAATGACTACATGGATTTCTTATTATGAGGAAAAGGGATTTCAGAAATTTCCTTAATCCTGTCTGGATCGATATAGATGCCATATTTAGATACAATAAACCCTAGGAGCTTACCTTGATCAAGAGCAAAGAAATATTTCTTAGGGTTTAGAGAAATACCGTATTTCTTACAGCGTTGGAAGATCTGATTCAAATCATGCAAGTGATTTAGATCTCTCTCTTGAAAATACAGTAATATCATCTAAATAGACAACTACTGTTCTATTAATTAACCCTTTGAAAGCGATATCCATCACCCTTTGGAAAGTGGCTCCTGCGTTAATAAGCCCGAAAGGCATTTTCTGATATGCATATGTTCCCCACTTTGTTCTGAATGTGGTTTTGAGTCGGTCATCGGGGTGAACCAGAATTTGATTATACCCTGAAAATCCGTCCAAGAAGGACATTGACTCTGAACCAGCCACTGATTGGAGTATCTGCTCCATAGTGCGTACTGGGAAATTATCTTTTAGACTTGCCTTATTTAAATTCCTGAAATCAATACAAATCCTTATGTCGCCATTCTTCTTTCTGACTGGTACCATATTGGAGACCCAATTCAAGTGTCGTACGAGAAAAATAATCTTAGCTTTCAAGAGTTTGTTGAGTTCTGACTTTATTTGACCCTCTAGGTTTGGATGTATTTTCCTCAACTTTTGTTGAGTTTCTGCTCGGGAAGCATTGGGATAGTGTGCTGAATAATAGACGTGTCATATGTTTTTAGATCATCATATCTCCAAGCGAACACATGTTTATTTTTTCGTAACAAACTAATAAATGCTTCTTTTTCCTCTATAGAAAGTCCCAATCCTAAATTAATATTTTGAGGATTTTGTTCGGTGCCAAGGTTTATTAATTCAAACCTTAAGGTAGAGCTTTGAAGTTTTGTATTAGATACAGGTTTGAACCTGTCTTTAATATCGTA